>ARYC01000711.1:0-99647 GCA_000711775.1 Oxytricha trifallax | reverse complement strand
AAAATTCTCATAAAATATGTCAACTTACAGTCTTTTATGGTTAGTTAATTTTCTTACCTCTCAGCAAACAATCTACTAGAGTGTCTTATACTCTACTATATTAGTTTATCTAGGTAGATTTTATCATTATTATAATAAAATATATCAGAAAACTAAAATGAGCGCTAACCTTTTGAGAAGAGCGGCATTACTTGATTCATGTCAATAAAAGTTATCATTCCAGCAACCAAGAAAAGTAGAGACCAGAGACGCTTGTACTCAGTGGGAGTCTACTAATGACAACTTTGACCAGTCTAGCTTTGAGATTTAAATATAAGTTAAGTAGGAGGTTATCAAAGAAGCTTTGCAAATTTAGGAGGAGGTTAAACAACCCGCCATAGAGCATTAATAAATCCCAGCCAAAGTTGACTATTAATGCAAAGAATGCATAATGTTTTCCCTTACAAGTCAACTTATATGAGACACTTGAGAGATATACACAACGATATGTCAAGGTTATATCTCAAGCATTTAAGGAAAGATGGGAAGTATGTCTGTGAGTTCTGTGAGAAGCCATATTCTCATACTAGAGACCTCAAAGTGCACTTAAGAAAAAGCACAATTAAAGTTTTGTCTTTATTCATGAACCTACAGGGAATAAATTCTTCTAAAAGAGAAGATCAAGAAAGCCCCCCCCCCCCCGCCCCCCCGCCCCCCAGTGGAGTCTCTTCGAGTTGAAGTCTAGAAGTAAGTTAAAATGAAGAAAGCAGTCAAGAACTTTCCAGTCTCTGAGATCAATAAAATCATGGTTAAAATAGAGGCAATGAAAATTCCCATATTAAAAATTATTGACTTAGATTCTTGCTTATAAAGCTACCTCACTCTTGAAGATAAAATAGAGAAGAGAGTCATTACGGATGAATAATATGCTTACAAGATATATCCTTTCAATTACTTCCTTGCTGATGACAAGTTCCAAATGGAATTTGCTAATGAATATTATGCTCTTTAAAAGGCAAAGTTAAATGATTGCAGGCATATCATATAGCTTGATGCTATTTTACTTGGTAAAGATCATGTAGCCTTCAGGCTTCCTTTACTAGAAATGACTTATAGATAATTCTTATCTGACAATAGATGTCAGAGATAAGTTAGCTAGATAGTATAGCAGATAGTTCAAGGAATTGAAGAGCTTCACAAGCTAGGTTATGTTCATAGAGACTTAAAGCCAGAGAACATCATGATGAACTTTCAGCCTTAGAGTTTATATTATTGACTTCAACTGAGCTCAAAGAGTGAAAGCCTCTGCATAAGGAAATGTATACGGCACTCCTGGATATTTCCCAGAGAAAGAGGATGTGAGAGATGGAGACACTTAATGGGATATCTGGGCTCTAGCAGTAATAATAATAGAGAGCGAAATGCCAAGAAACGATTACTTTAACTGCAGGGGTGAGAGAGATTCTAAGCAAAGAATCAAACAATATCTCGATGAAAATAAAATAAATGGAGGTCTCAGAGAACTTGCATACTCAACTATTATCAAGCCAAGCTAAGAGAATTAACAAACAATAGAAACAATCAAACATCAACTAAGAAAGATAAAATTCAGAGAACTGCCACATGACTCTAAGCTTATGTTTGTGTGAAATATTTTAAAAACTCGCTTGTTATACTCACTTAAAATACTAATATTTAAACATTAAACCCCTACATAAACCCTAATAAAGTATGCACTAATAGTCTACTTTTATTAATCAAAAACTCAATCAAACTACTGAAAGGGCTTTGGGGTTTTGATTGATACATCCTTAAAATAGAGAAAGTATGATGTGGGATATTGAGAAAGAAAAAAGAGATTACTTCTCTAAAAAAGCATTTTAATAGTATGTATAGAAGAGGTCCAATTTAGACTTCAAGGAAATAGATTTTATGATTCATTAAAGTTAAGGGGGTGTTGTAGCAAAAGAACCACCCAAAAATCTTAGTAAAATGTATCCGAATCAAAAAGATGCTAATCAATTGAAAACATTTTAAGAAGAAATCGATGAAGGAATAGAACAATTGTAAATCAAACTATAAGAAAAAGAGCTAAACAAATAAGGGAATCCTATAAACGTACAAAAAACTAGCAAGCGATTATCAAGTGTAAATATTTAAACTCAAAGGCTTTCACAGAATAATTTAGAGAAAATAAACTAAAATAAGATCATTCAATTTCCAGTCTTAAAAGATGATTTGTCTTCTATTCAATCTAGATCTTAAATAGGAACAAATTAAAACACCTAAGAAAAATAAAAATTGGTAAAACATCATCGAAATATTTCACAAAATCTGCCAGTAATAGAGGATGAACTATTTTTAACAGAAATATAAGATAACGAAAATATTTTTATAAGTAAAGGAAGATAAAGAAATGAATTCAATAATGCTGTAAAGTTAGTAAATTTAAAGTTATAAAAATACAAGAATTAGTATGACTCTAATTAAAACATCTTAAATGAGCTGAGACAGTTTGAATGCGAAAATGTTGTAGAGAAACCATTTATGGATAGAATACGGCAAATCAATGCGAATAAAATAATTTAAAGATAGAGATAAAAGCTTTAGGAGAGGTAAAAATTTGAGTATAAAAATGTGAATAATATAGCAGCTGATGTTTTCAAATAGAATTAAAAAATTATTGATAATTAGACTATAGACATTAGGGCAAAATCAATAAGGGAATTGTCTTAGCTCTCTCCATTGAGATTAGCAAAATAGAAATCTTAAAATACTAACAAACTTATTGATAGAGTGATATAAAGAAAATTTTCTTAAGAAAGCTTTTCTAAATAATCAACAAACTATATAGAAAACAGTTTAATGACAATTTCACAGCAGATTAATTAAACAAATTAATCAGTAAATTTTAGAGGAAAAAATGATAGTTTTGCTTAAGTTTTCTAAAGAAAATTAAGCATAGTAGAGATAAGGAGAAAAGAGTAAAAAACTAGAGAAAATAATTCAACTCTTAAAACTATATCTCATTTTAAGTCTGCAAACTCAAATTATCAATCTGTTGCGAGCAGTGTGAGATCTTCATTCCTAGACAGCATAAATATTGAAAATCTTGGAATTTTCAAAATCAAAAGAAATTCTTAGAATTCTTAAAAATGATTATGAAATAATTAATATAATTTACTAAAATTGAGCGATTGTGGAGTTCGTATATAAATAAAGGAGAAAATGTTATCACTAATTTTAAATTAAGATTTATTTCTGTTCATTCTTTCTGAATTTTAAATCATCTAAATAATTATTTAAATAATATCAAATTGTCTTACATTTTTCAAAGTTTTCCCTAACTTTTATTGGTAAACAATTTCTTAGCATTATTTGTAAGTACTATTCAATCTTTTAATGTAATGGAATATCAAAACCATCAATTTAAGAACTCTATGAACCCTATATTAAAAAATAAACTTGAAAATAATTTATACTTAATCTCTTTAGCTAGATGTCTAATTAGATCTTTTATCACTTTTATCATTGCTATTTAAAAACCTAAATTTTACAAATATCTTTAACATATGTCAGCATAGAAATTATTTTGTTGGAATGTGATAATAATTAGAAATTTTAAAGGAAGCTCCTACAAACATTTTTAGGTTTTTATTGTAGTGCATAAATACTCTTTCAGCAACTCTTGATATCGCCTCTTGAAATTCTATGAAACTCATTTTTAAATGCCTATCGCTTTTTATCTCATCTATTTAAGTCATCATGCTTAAATTAAACAAAATTCCAATTTCTCTTGAACCAAAAGTATCACTCACAACCCCTGAATGAGTAATCATATCAATAAACTCTTCTAAACTGCAAAATTTTTATTGTCCTGGAAGCACGTATCTACCCGTATATTTATTAAAAAGCTCGTCAAGGATCATTTTATTATAAAGGAGTACATCGTTGCAATCTCTGTTCCAAAATCTTGTCTGTCTCCATATATCACAATCAAATTTGTTTATAAAACTTTGTAATCCTTCATTAAACATTTTCTCTATAGCTTCTGTTTGAGATGCTACCTGCTTGCTTTTATAGTATTTATGTATTGCTATTCTTACAATAACCTAAATAAAACAGTAAGTTTTATAAGCTATTCACATACCTCCATAAGTTCATATCTGACTAGTTATCTATCAGGATTAAAAGCTGAATCCACTTTAGAAAAAGCGTTTACTGCTATGCATTCAACATCAATATCGGCTAATTTACAAAGTTTCCCATCTATCATATTAGATTGAGTAATTACTTCTCTCATTACATTTTGGCCTATAGAGAACACACCATTTGCAGGACTTACACCAGCATAGTATTTATAGCATTCTCTCCTAAAATAATTATTAAAGTCTACTATCACTTACAATCCTTTGTAATAGTTCCAAAGAAGTTTCTTGATTTTAATTCTTTCTTATTCGTTTTTTACCACATTAGTTATTCTTGAACAATTCCAGTCATATTCAAAGCATTTCAAAACCAAGTCCTATTTAGAGTTTTAAATTTATTTGTGAATTTACATTAGAATCTGGGATATAATCTTTGAAAACAGACTTTCTTAGCAAAAATAAAGGCTCTTCATCAATAATTTTAGGGTGCAAGGCTGACATTTCCTGTTTTTCTTTCTCTTTCTTTAGTATTTGCATTTGTTTTCTGATATTTTCTAAATCATCTTCATCCTCACTTATAATTTCATCTGGATTGTATGGTCTGGGTTTGCAAATCAAACTATTTATATAATTTTGATCTAAAGGCATTTGCTATTAAAGAATCATTTTGTGCATATCAGTTTTTGGGACTATTAATTCTTGCTAACTGATTACAATTTTTATTTCTTAATCTAAAACTTCATTTTTTGGCTTTAATTCAATAGAAAAACTATAAGTTAGTTGTCCAGGAGGAACCATTCTCATCTTTTAATAGATTTTAAGTTTATCATTAAAATCCATTTAGTCAATTTAATCAGGTTCAAAGGATAAATGGAGATAAACTTTATTTATCTGTACAATTTGTAAATTCTTAGTTTCTTCGTAATGTTTAGGATTAAATTCAAAAGCTACTTGAGTCCACCCTTCACAAATCCAGCAGTTGCTTAATGATTTAATATCTAACTTTGACTTAGACTTTATTTGCCCCACACTCTGTTAAAATGAAAATCTAGAATGAACATGAGTTAAACCTATTGAATCATTTCGCTAATTTAGGAATCCTTTAGGGTCCGTATCTTTTGAATTCCCTATCATATGCAAACCCAAAATCGTGTGATTCTTACGAAGATATTTATGAATAATCTTGCATTAATTTTCTGATAAATGGTTGTTTGAAAGATCAATATGAATCAATGTTTAATTGTTCTGAAAAGTTTCTCCTATAGCTAAAGCACACAATTTATCAATTGATGGAGGTTAGATAATCTTTGACTCGTCATCTGAAAATTATATGACTATTGGTGGATCTGGTTTAAGTCCTACTATTTTATGAATAGGTCCAATTTAGTTATTCGAAATATCAAATATTTTAAGAACATCATTAACTTTAATTCCTTCGAATATGTTAATTGCACCTCTTGCCTTGTAAAAGTTCCAATGGAGAAGCAAAATCACTAATGTGTTATTTTGCTTTAGAATTTCTTTGATACTTTCAGAGCTTTTATCTGTTAGATTGTTTTTGCTAAAAATTGATTGATAAATTACAAATCAAAATCTTACCTCAGGTTCAAGTATTTTAAGAAACAAGAATATGTAAAAGCATCTCTCAGCATGTTTAAAGTTTCATCACCAATATTATTTCCCTCTAAATTTAGCTATCTTAACCTTCGATAAGGATTCTCAACAATTTCTCTTATCATAAGATAGCTTGACTATTCAATTTTAGGATTGTAACTTAAATCTAAAATATCCAAATTAAAATCTATTTGTTAAAGATATGCATTAGCACCAAAAGACGTCAGTCTGTTTGAGGAAAGTTTAATTTATTCTGGGTTTTTTGCAATTTTACTTAAAATTTAAGCATATTTATCTCCAGTTCTCTTCTCACTATAAATATATCATCAAAATAGATAATCTTACTCGAAATTAAGTATTGCAGACTCATTTAGTTTATTTTTTTTTTCATCAAATTTAAAAGTCCTTATTGGATTCGGCAAAATCAAGAGTTTTTCACAACTTCTCAGATAATGTTCATATTTTTCTTTGTCTGTTTCTAATTTATCATAATCTACAATATTTTTTGAGGCTTAATTTATTACCAATTTTAGTTTACTTAGCTATCTACTTTATGGCTTTAAATTTTTATTCTAAACCGATGGCATTAAATTATTAAGTTAATCTCATATCAATTTATTTAGAAAAAAAACTTTGTAATTATTTTAAGCATCATCTAAGTACTACTTTGTAAATCAATGTTCTTAAGCTCTTATCCCTCATTAAAGCCTTTAATCTTCATTTCTTTTTCTTTAATTAAGTAAAAACTCTCCCTTTGACTCCTAAGAGCATCTGGAATATGATTATTATCTTAAACTCTTTCTAAGTACCTATTTTTCTTGAATTCTCAATATCTTTAGTTTCTCTCGGTTTATACTTAATTTTAGATCTCGTCAAAAGTTTGTTGAGTTATTTTATCAAATGTAACTTGAGGGAGTTTTGGTAGAAATAACTCAGGAGATTTCTTTTTTTTATACAAACTATATTATACTAAATATCAAAATAATGTTAATTTAATTGTACTAATTTTATTCTAGTAAATTTAAGATTTCCTGTTCAATCTATCAGTAAGAGGTTAAATACTTGGCAATTCCAATATTTAACTTAATCTGTCAATCGAAGCGATTTATTTTAAAGATCTCTTTTTCTTTTTGTTTTATTATTAATCTCCAATATATGAAATGAAATGGCTTTAATCCCATTGTAATTTGGATTTTGATTTATCTTCTGAAGAATTTCGTTTTATTTTTTATTTTAGTTTAATTTTCTTTTTATTTTTATTGCCTGAGTATAGAATTGGCTAATTATTGATACTAAATGATTACTAAATTTGATTATCAATTTTATTAGTGTTATTGTAGCTTTCTTATAAATTTAATGGTGAAATCTATGATTGCGATTATTGTAGAATATTACCAAAAGTATTTAGGGGAATTTATCCAAAAATATTACAATTAAAAATTATTTTAATACAATACTATATTAATTGAAAACTTTACTCAACTGTTCAACATCAAACTTCTTCGTCTAAAAGGCATAAACTTTTTTATTTCAGTAGAAAATGAGAATTCAATTAATAATAAATTAGTAATGCTAAAAGAATTTAAATTTCAAATTATTAAAAAGCTCAGAACTTAGAAATATTTTTACAATAGATAAAACCCCATAGATCAATTAAGACATGAGAATTGGGGTTAAGAACAATTAAATGTATAATTAATCATTATTGGCGTATAATTATAATGTTTGGGCTAATTATTAAAACTATTGGCTCGATTAATTATCCTTATAAAATAATCCAATCAGGGTGTATTAATTTGATTTTAGCCTAATTATTTATATTATTAGCCAATTACAATTAATTTATAATCTAATTGTTCTTAACTCCTATCCTCGCTTCTTAAATGATCTATGGGTTTTTACTTGAATTATTAAATTTATACATTAAAACAATAAATATTAGCCATTATGTATAAGATTATTAATCCATTTTTTAATTTTTATTCATCTTTGTATTTCTTAATATTTTTCATAATTAAGATATCTTATTCTAGACTTATTTATTTTAGGCATAAAGGGTCTTGGAGTATTTGATGATATTATTTATTCATTTATAGTGCAATCTAGGGTGAATGGAAGTAAAATGGACTTTTAACTTTGTGAGTTTTTCATTTTTATTATTATTAGTTTATTTTAATTTAGTTCCTTTATTCTATCCTTTTAATATATCCTTCAGACCTAATTTAATTTCATAAATGCAATTAAAAATTAAAATTCTACTTATTTAAATTCAAAATTATTAATTTTAAAATGTCATTTCTCAATGATTCTCCTCAAGCTGTTTATGAAATAGGCCAATCTCTCAAAGTACTTTTTTTCTTTATTAAATAATAAAAATACAGGAAATTACCCCAGATTTCAATTAAGATAATAGTTTGTAAAAGCTTCAATAAGACATAAGAATTAAGACCGAGGTAAACATTAACTTTAATATATAATTTTATTTCTAGATACTTAAAATGCAGTAGTCAATTGACAGGAGAAGGAAATCAGAGATTCCTTATGATTTTCAAATTCAAACTCATAGAATCTATTTTATTTTATTCTAATACAATGAATGTTTTTATTTTAATGTTTCAATCCATAACTAGCAGAGTATTTCAGATATTTTTAAGGAGACCAGCATAACACTTAGAAATGCGGAAATTAGCCAAAGTAAACATTATTTAATCTAAAAATAATATGTAGAGAACTAGATATAAGATGCTAGTGAAAATAAAACCATATAAGAATTAATTGATGATAAATTTCTTGGTATGTATTAAATCTCATAATTCTTTTTCAATAATAATTTCACCTTATAAATTGATTGATATTTACCAATATATTGTAATAACTTATTTTTAGAACTGAAAAAGATAAAGCAATTGTAAGAAAACAACGAAAAATAGCTTTTAAAATTTTAAGAGCAAGTGAATTCCAGAATGAAGAAAGATATAGAACTGTGTGAATTGAAATACTGTAACATACTTGAATAATTGGACAGAGAATATCAAGAGAAAAAAGCTAATATAGTAAAATTAAAGTAACAAGAAATATAAAACATTTAATAAGATATTCAATATAAATCTGTTGAAAACTCATAATTAAGGAATTAATGTTAATAATTACTCAAATTTTATAATAATTTTAAGGAAATTGGGAAAAATATAAAGCAAATTAAATCTAATATTTCAACTTTATAAACATCATAATCCCCTAGAATTAAATAATTCTATTTTAATTTTAGTCTTCTTAAGCTCTGTAAATTTTATCTATTATAAATGGTTAACTTTTGATAAGCAAGATGTGCTTCTTTAAATAAATTAATTTATTGAAGAATTATATCTTTTTTTTAAAAATACTGAGTAAAAGGCTCATCTTAGTTTATTTAAAAATACTTACAATTATTTAATGTATTATTATCAATTTATTCTCAAAGAATTTTGATTACTAATTTGATTAACTAAAAGAAAAAAGAATTGACAGAACAATTAAAAAATCAAATTATAGATAACAAATAAGCCCAAGAGTAAAATTATCATAATAAGATTGATAAAAATTCTAAATAAAAAAGCAAAGGTTCCTTAAAATATAAAGATTACGCAGATTTGAAGCAAAAGTTAAATATTTAAGGGAAGTTCATAAAAGACTAATTACAGACTCCCAGAATAGATTAATAATCGTCAAATGCCCATTTACTTTAGAATTCGTAATAAAAATAGTCTTAAAACATTTAACAGAATTTATCTCCAAGAACACAGTAAAAACAAGGCAGTAATTAAAAATCATAAACTAAATTAGAGTAGTTGAAAGAAAACCTAAAATTTTAGATGGAAAAGGTTAGAATTTAATCAAATAGTAAAATACCCTATACTTAGAGGTCTTCACAGTCATATGTGCTATAGCAACTTAAGATATAGAGTTTATAGTAAAATATAGAGGGAAATTAGGAATAACTCAGGCAAACTGCAATTCCTAAGAATTAAATTTAAGATCGCGTTGATGACAAAATTTAAATATATACATCCATATTTCTCATCTAAAAATGCCATTATTATTTTTATTCAAATTTAGAGGTAGATTAATTAAGATAAAGTTGAGGATATAGTCCAAAGACATAGAAAATCAAACTCCTAGTAAAGAAAGAAATTAAGTTTTATATATGGCAACTCTAACGATATGCGATGCATTACATTTAGATGAAATGATTAATATTGATTAAAGAATTTTAAAAAAATTTTTTATATTATAAGGTCTAACAGTTACAATAGACTAATATTGAATTTCAATGTGAAAAAGTTAAAATAAAATTATATATATAATGTCTAAGTATATAAAAATAAATAAATTACAACTTTAATTAAAATAATTACGTGTATACTTATTAATTTTTAAGAAGGTTTGATAGATTAATTTTCATTACTAAAATATTGCAAAAATAAAATTGACAACAATTAATATATATAAATCAATTATATTTCTGCATTTAAATTTATGAGAGATGACATTTGATTAATAATATTTTATCAATTAATAAATGCTCACTATAAAATAATTTAAATTTTATAAATGTAAAGACATCTATATTCAATTAATTTACTTTAACTAAATCAAATATTAATAAATGGATCTCATTTCTCATATTATTTCTTTCAATTAATTTATATTTTATTTTCCCTATATAATATTAGAATAGCAATAATAATATAGTAAAGGCCAGCAGTTGACTGGGGCACTTATAAACACTTAATTTCACATAAAGTTTTAATTTTTATTCAATATTTATTTGAATCCTCATCTATGGGACTATTTTGGTTCTTCTCTGTTATGACATCGTCGTCAGGATCTTCATCTTTTTACTTCTCTATAATGGGTGGAAGTTGATTGCCAAAGTTAGTAATTTATATAGAATTTCTCTCTTGATATGATTATCCCGTGTTTAAATAGTTTTGTCCTGTATTAAATAGTGAAGAGTGTAGATTATTTTAACCACCATAGTTGTAGCTGCTGCTGTGTCCTGATTCTTAAGAATCTTATCTGTCTCGTCTGGGGATGATGAAAGTGTGATTTCTCTGGTCGATATCTTAAACCTGATACTCTTCTAGCTCTTCAAGAATAGGCTCTGACTCTAAACATATAGACTTGATTTTCTTTTTCTTTGTTGTAAAGAACAGGAAAGAGTTCACTTTATCGTGAGAAGCCTTTAATTTTGAGAAACTTTAAGAAGAGAGCATGCCTTATGGCTGAATTTCTTCATCGTCTTCCTCTTCGATTGGATCATTAACTGAGTTAAAATAATGCTTGCTTCCAAAGAGAGAGGATGAGTCATCAAATTAAGGTTCAAGTTTGTCAATCAATCTTGAGAGATTTATTGACATCTTTCTCTTCTGGAAACTGAAATTTGAAGAGCCTGAGTAATCACTCAGATAGTCTCCTTGGCTTTCACTCTCCACGTCTTCACTGATTGGACACTCCATTAAAGAACCGCGATTATTTCGTTTGTTACGTCTTAGCATATTAAATTCTGAACTCATGTCGAAATCGTCAGAATATATCTTTTTGTTCATCAGTTATGAGAAATAACCAAGCGAGAAAACTTTCACTCCTCTTCCAGTCTTTTTTGCGTTTCGCTTATCTGAATCGTCACTATACTATTATTCTCTTCAGTTTTCACTCACATATTAAGACTAAATTGTATTCTTATAGTCTTTTGCTATCAAGTACTTTCTTCGCCTAACTCCATCGAAAGAGCGATGACGTCCTCCTTAACGACCAAATTCATTGTGATCCATCATCACAGAGAATCTAGATTGACGTCTTTGATACTTATCCTAAAATATTGATTAAACAATTTACAAAAACTCCTTACATCTTCATCTTCAATTTTTTCTTCTTCCACACATTCAGGTAATGATTCAATAATGCTTTTGATTAAATAAGATTTCCTTGACTTTTGCTTTTTCTGGGAGTATGGAAAATCGCTATTCACCTTTCTTACGAAATCTATTAAAAATGAAATTATTGTCAGAATTTTTTAATTTAATGGATTTAAATAAAAGTTCATTAGCTTACCTTAGAGATACTAGTCGAAACTTTAGAGCGGTGATAATCTAGGACTCTTTATGATTTATTGACCTTGAGTATGGCTTGAATAATTTAGCTGCGAAAATCTATTTTCTACTAATGGTTCTTAACTTTTGAATTCAAAAAGTGAACCAAGAGAAACAGAAGAAGAATTTGCATTTAGAGAGGAATATTCAGAGAAACTCATAGGACTTGAAGAGCCACTGTTTAGTTAGTGCTATGGATTATTGCTCATGCTTAAATTCCTAAAATTTCTTGGTCTAATGCCATACAAAGCCTAATCGCTGTGTTTACTTTCCTCGTTTTTTTCTTGGCCTTCCTATGAGAGAGTACCTGAATTAATTTTATCTTAAATTTATGGGCTTTTTGATACTTAGTTCAACAAAGGTACAAAGTTTTACTTTTTTTGTTTGAGGTATTTCCTTTTGTATTTCTTTTTCTTTGATTTGAAAAGATTTGAATCTGCTGCTGTTTGATCGTTTGCCTTTTGCTTGGCTGTATCAAATAAATTATTTTAATTTAAAATATCTTTTTCTTGAGCAGTTTGATCCTCCTCATCAATAGTGTACAAATTGTAGTTGGTTAAACTTTGAGAATGACTTTTAAAGGACACTTAGCTTTCCATTTCCTCAGATTGTCAATTTAAATTATTATATACATAACTCTAATAATACAAGTAAATTTTCTCCAATTTTTAAAATCCTGTTTATCTTTCTGCTTTTTCTAGTCCACAGTGTATTAATGACCAATTTTGCCCACATTAATATCTTAGATTGATTCATTAAGCTGTTATTTTTCAAATTTTGACAAATCTATGAATATTTAATGAATTAAAAATCAATATCCTTACAATCCAAAAGCATTTCATCCGATCCATATAAAACTTGGCAATCAGTCAATGCTGTGACTTTCAGTATACGATTCATCCCATTTTATACAATTTCTTCAAACCCAAACCAATCTGGTGCTTCTTTCACATTGATTTTTTTAAGTAAAGTTTTATTGTGAATAGTCCACTCTGTAAGCTTGTTTTCAAGTGGAGTTTTTTAGATGTTCTCAATATCAAACATAGTCTCAACTTTCACTTTACCTGATCTTAAAATGTAAAACATATTCGAAGGCTCGTTAATTTAGTAAAACACTAAAATTTTAATGATGCCAAAATATGTAATTTACCATGATCTTTAAGGAAGTAACCTTGCTTTATATCTTAATAAAAGGAAATTAGCTGGTCTTATGGCCATTTTTAGAAAAGCTTGATTGATGTCATACAATGAAAATTTAGAAATTTCTCGTTACTTTTTACTAACTATATAACTTTATAAATTTTACAATATTTACAGATTTCGCTATTTTAAGGTCATCGATAAGAACTTTTATAATTTATGTATCATTTTCAAGAGCAACGACTTTACATTTGCATTTTTTATATTATTTTGTTTTTAATTGATCAATACATAAAATATCTCTCTTTTATCTTAAAGCCTAAATTTAAACTCGCCCTTAAATCTTTTGAGCTTATTCCTCTATTTCTCCCTTGATGCAAATATTGATGTATATCAATGGTTCATCATAATCAACAACTAAAGGAATGAATATAAATAATTATATATAAGTTACTGATAGCTCCTTTTTGGAAAGATTCAACTTATATTCTATCACAAAGTTTTGATAACAATGCGTCTACCATATAACTGGATTTTAACTTCCCCAGACTTTTCTTAAGGAATTTGTGAACTTTTTCCTTTTCAAAAAGAGTCCTCTCATCTGGGTCACTATTTAAACATTTAAGTATAATTAAATAGTCTTTTCTTACACTTCTTTTACTATTTTAAAAATATCTAGTCCCTTGATAATTTCTTTCTTTGAATATTTACTGATATCATTCTTGAACCATTCAGGAAACAATTGTGAATTCTACACATTAAACACTAAATATATAATTTACTTACATATATTGAGTCCCCTGCTTTTATAATGTCTTGCTTGATAATCTGATTTTTCTCGCATTTATACTTTAGCTATTCAAATGGGTCGACAATCACCCTGTTTTCATTAATGATCTTTTTGGTTTGTTTTTTCTTTGAAATAGCCTGAACTTATGATGAATTTGATTTATTTATTTGTACAATTTACAGTTAAGTTTATGATTCTAAATCGTTTTCATTTTTTATTCGTATTGCTGCTTTTGAAAGAGTAGATTATAACTGCTTAAAGCTTCTTAAGTATTTTTAATCTAGATTCTTATTGTATTCATCTAGCTCGTTATTTTACACTCCATTGGCATTATTCTAAAATTATGTATTTTATAAATATCGGCCTTATTTACAAAACTGCTAAAAAGATTTTTTATTTAATAATCGAATGTGAAACTTAGCCATAATTCTAAATTGGATTAAAATCTTCAGATTACTTATCTGGCACTTAAAATTCTCTTAAGTCTTTCTGATAATCAGGATTTTTCTTAAGATATTCAATTCTATGAAATATATAGCTATCTAAATTTTGTTGAGATTTTTATTTCTATCTGGCATCATTAAGAGCCTATTTTATGTCTGTGTTCGCAAAAGCTAAATCCTTTATTTTCTAAAGATATAATTGGTTATCTTAAAAGTTGTCTTAAATGGTGGATCTGTCAAAATCTATTTATTGCATAAAATAATTTGATGTGAAGTTAAGTTTATAAAAAATTATGCGAATATTTGATTCCTTTAGAATATTGCGACAAGTTTCTCGCTTTTTTATCAGTTTATAACAATAAGCTTTTTAGATCCTTATTTTTCATCTGTCCAATTAAACTTCGATAATTCTCCGCCTTATGTTTAAACTCTCTTAAAATAGATGCATTTCTTTATTTCTCAAGAAGTATTTAATTGTTATAGAAACTATTTCCTCGTTCTCTGTCTAAAATTCGCTCTTTGACTCTAAGGTCTTTTCTACCAAATCTATTCTTGATCGCTTTATCTATAGTATTCTATTGTTTTTAAGATATGGGTTGGTCTTATTATTTAGTTAAGGGGATTTGTGGATCAAGGTAGGAATCTTGTAAAATAGAGTTATTATGTGAATTTCTTTAGTACATTTATTATATAATGAAAAACATAAGGATTTAATTTATTGCTTACCCTTTTATTGCTTTTTCTACTCTATGATATATTTCAATTAATGTAGGCTCTACTCTTGAGTACTTTCAAACTATTTCTTGGAAAAATCCTAGGACTAAGAATTTATAGATTCTTTTCGCTTCCTATAATTTAGTGTTTAATGACTGTTCTATTAGGTTAGTAAATTTTTATCAAATTTCTTCAGACTTTAATTATGAAACTGTTATCTATGTTAAGTCACAGATGCTGTTTGAGGCCTCAATGAACTTCTTTGTGATGACTTAGAGACTAAATTTGCTAGTTTTTCTTATGATTAAATTAGATCCATGTTGCTGTAGGGATCCGTACTTTGAGATAATTTTAAAAAGGCTTAAGATTGAGAAGCCTTTGGATTAAATTGAGCTGACAGCAGTCTATGCCTTATAGAGTTGTTTGACTTTCTTATGATTACTTAACTCTCTGTAGAATGAACATTTTTTCTGTGGTTCTTTGAAACTTCTCCATTTGACAAATATTCTTCATAATCATTCAGATCAGATTAGATTTGAAACATAGGGGAGCTTGTATTTAGAACTGCTCCAGGTTGATAATATTCTATAAGAAGTGAATATAATAATTGAAATTTATGCTTACTAAGTGTCTTAATTGTTATAGACTTTCTATTTGTTAAACCTGTTCCCTTATAAGTACTGTCATTCATACTTGATTACTTTAGGTCTTATTTTTGCTTTTATTTAATTTTTAAACTAAAATTTTCAGGAGATGATTCAATATTGTGTTACCGTGTAGATGAGTCTCCATGCAAAACTGAATCATTTTCAGACTATGACTCTATAGCCTATTCTTTTGTGAATGAAGGCTCATACGGATGATCTTACTTTAATGCATCCAGCGGCATTGTAACTTGAAAAGAAACGTTTGAGGAGACTGGTCTTATTAAGTTCTTATGATTGAATACCTTACTGTTATTTAAAGAGGATTCTTGATTGTTTGTATAACAAAATAGTTCAATAAATAAAAAATCCATAAATGTTTAAAATAATATGAAGCAAACTCTGGGAAGCAGTTGATCGATGGTTCATATTGAGATAACTGCTCGCATTATTATTCATATTAATATAGAAGCTTTCTTAAGTTTGTTTTTAAGTCCCATTTATCATTCTACCACCACCTTTACTCATAACTGAAGTTTAAGGCCTGACAGGTATGGGCAGCTTCTTAACATTAAAATAAACTGCTTGAGATTTTTCTAAATTTTCTAAAAATTATGTTTGCTCTTGAAGATTACCCTGCTTTATTCTATTGTGCATTTTATTTAATTAACTGAGAATTTATATATACTTATTTAATTGACTTATTTTTTTGTGACCTATTTTATTTCTTAGAACTTTTTTTTCTCTCAATTAATACCTTAAATAATATAATGTTACTAATATAATTTTATTTTCTCTTTAGCCCTCACCAAACATCTTTTCTAATTGAAAATTAGTACTCTTTTATTAGTTTTAACCTGTAGCTTGACCCATTTTCTTAAGTCTACTTGACATATTAGTAAATTAAGCCAACTTTGGATTTGATCTGTGATGATTATTATTTGCGCTTGCAAATTTACTCAATGAAGAAGAAATTTAGTGATTCTAGTTTAAACCGTATGGATTTTAATTTTAAAGGTCAGATTCTAATCTCCTCTCCGCACTGTTTTGCTGAGTACTGTACAAACTTTCAAAAAATGACATAAATATAAATATTTTAACTTTTTTAGAGTTGATTTTGAAATTTGACATTATAATCATCCTCGTTATTCATGTTTAATTGACCATTTTGACTGAAGTTGAAACTGATAGTAGAGTTAGTTTTTGTGTGCACTATAGTTTTTGAAGACTCCCTTTTGCTTGTAGTTTTTAACTTTATTTTACCGACAGGACCACCTCTCTTCGAGTTAACAATAAACTTTTAAGCTGAAACCTCCTCTCCATTTTCTAATGTAAAAATATTGACATCTGCATCAATTTCCTGTTGAGACATTTCTCCAGGTTTAGTAGTAGAGCCAGTTGCTAAATGTTGATTCAAAGGTGTTATTGCGATATTTATGGAGTTTTGAATTTTGTGCCTAGTCGATTTGCTTCCCTTATCAGGTGATGAATCCTCGTTTATCTTACTCAATATCTATAAGAAAAGTGTTGAAATTAAAATTAATTTGTGGAACTAGTTGATCAGATAGAAAGAATGTTGTAAAAAATCTATTATGAAAATTTACTTGATAATTGCTGCTCTGTTTTCTATTATGAGAGAAGAATTTAGTGTCTGACACATGATTTTACTTTTGAGAAGTTAACCTTTTCCTCATAAAAATGTTCTCTGACATCTAGTTTGTTTAATTGATAGACTTTTGCACAACTTAACTAAATGTCTATTAAGAGTGAGATGCTTTCATATTAATTAAAATAAATATATATTAATTTTGGAGCTTAATTCCCATTAAATTTGCTCAATGGCAATTAATAAAGAGCATTGATTAAATGTCAAGCAAACTTTCTAATAAAATCTTTAATTTTCTCCTCTTTGTCCTTTGCTACTACGCTGTAATTCTTGAATTATGACCACTATAAAAAATTATTCTAAGTTTATTTTAAATGTTTACATCCAACACTCCTTCCTTTCTTGTATCTAAGGCTTGCATCAAATCTCTAGCCAATGATTATATCAGTTTTGATATAATTTATCTATTTTCATCGCTTTTCCCTTTGATCAAATCTTCAAAATTTTCCATTAGCAAGTCGCCTAACTCCTCTAGATCAATCCTGTAGTTATAAAGTTAATATAATTATGGCAATTTTTACGATCCACTTTTATCTGCATCATGAGTATCAAAAGCTTTCTTCAAATTAAAATCGAAGATCTCAATACCAGTCTATTGTAAAATGATTAATGAAAAAGTTTACCGTAGGATCTGGAGAGGCTAAAAATTGGATCCACTCAAGTCTATCAATAGTCCCCGATCCATCTCGATCCATTAATTTTAAATCTCTCTACACTCTACTCTCAAGTGGCTCTTCCTCATCAATCAGCCAAATTAGAGTTTTGAGCTCCATGCTATCCAACTCATTATCATTATTTATGTCGGTAGCTGAAAAAGAAGCCCATGGTTTCATGACTGTATTAAATTCAAATTCGCTCACTGCTCCTTTATTATCATAATCAAGGATAAGAAAAAGCTTTTCTAAGATATGTGGTTGAATTTATTTCATTGCTTTCAATAACACTTATTTCAATTCAACCATAGTAGCGTACTGTTAATTTAATGTAATAAAGATTTTTAAAATTACCTTTTCTCCCATAAAATCAATAGCTATTTCATCAAATAATTACTGTTAGTAATCTAAAAGCCCCTTGTATCTTTTTCTAGCTCTTTCAAAAGTTTATTGGCCAGTGTATTTTAACAAAAAATCTTAAATTTCATCTGATTCCTTTATCCAAAAAGCAAACTCTGAATACTCTATGCTATTTGTATACTAAATTAATAAAAAAAGATTAATTACCAATCGTTTTTGTTAATGTCTATAATCTTGAAAATATTGTAGGCATATTATTGAACATCATCCCTTCTTGGTATGGGGAGACCTAACAATTTACACAAACCAAATATTTAATAACCAAATCTTTTAATCATTCTATACTATATATATTTCCATATTTAAAACACCACTTTAGTTAATTATAGGTAATCTTACTTTTAAAAATATTATCTAAGTCTTTTTTTTTAGTTTTTTAGTTTTTAAATTCCATTGTATAAGAACATTAAAAGCTCTTTTCTATCAATAGATCCACTGTTATCTTAATCAAAAGCTAAATATATTCCCTTAATTTTACGATCAAACTCTCCTTTTGAGAATAATGAAAGGGCAACAAAAGCTTCATAAAAATCTGCATTACCATTCGATTACAATTTGTTATAATAAATTTAAGTGTCATTGAGTAATGGTGAAAAAATGTCATCAAATTCTTCTTCATTTATCAAATGTTTGTCTTTGTATTCTTTTGCAAAAGATTCATAGCAATCAAAGACATGAGTCAAGTTTACTAAAAAGGGAAATTAAACTAGAATTTTTTACGTTTTCTTAGAAATTTCAAAAGTTTCTTGTCATATTTAGAGCCTTCAGGGACTTTAAGATAATTACCCATTAAATTTTAAGAAATTAATTTAAAAGTTTAATCAAATTAGTTTAATTATAAAGTTTTTAATATTTGTCATCTCACTTTTTGGGAACTTGACTTAATGCTGATGCATCTCCATACTTTTCTTGAATCTTTTTCATCCTCTCAAATTGCTCATCTTTACTAAGCTGTTTAGAAGGATCTCTCTTTTCTTCTTTATAAGCAGCAGGATTTTCAACATGAACGAGCTTCCTTTCTGGGGAGTTCTTTCTTTCTGAGTCCTTCTTTCTAGTAGTTCCAACTGGTAAAGCCAAACTAAGAGCACTTTTGTAACTTGCTGGTCTCTTAGAATAATCTTCTTTTCTTGAAGCAGCAGCTTAATCTCTTTCTCTTCTTAAAACTTCTTCCATAAGTTTATCATCCTGATTTTCATTACGATCAAAAGGTGTCTTGAAATCTCCGTCTCTATCTCTTGATCTAGATCGTTTTCTCTCTGCTTTTCTAGATTATTAAGCGTCAGAATCATCTCCCCAACTATCATTGGATTGTGATCTTTTTCTATGTTTCTATCCACCTTCTTCGTTTCTGCTGATCAAAAGCACATCCTCTAAACCTATGAATTCCTAAACTTCTTCATCCTTTGTAAATGGGCCCTCAATAAACATAACTTAGAGCTTTCTGATAGCTCTCACATCTTGTTCATCCTCATCATACTCATTATCGAAATTTTCGCCTTCTTCTTCATTGAAAAAGTCTTCCTCAATTCCATAGTTTTCAACAGGTTTTTTCTAAATTGGGGCAGAAGATTCATAATGAATACCAGATATTTTAGCTTTATGCCATGATTGATCTTTCTTGCTTAAAGCAAATACGATTTAGCCTTTATTGAATTTATTGCTGTTCTCTAAGTTATCTTACTTTCTCTTCCTTTTTTCTGGTATAGTTAGTAATTTCTTCTGCAATTCTCTGAACTATATAACTGGAATTCTTGGTAAAAGAATTGAAAAGTAATTCTTTTCAGAGAGAAGTCTCTCTACATACTCTCCAAATGTCAAACTCTGAGACTTTTCAATTGAATAACTAAATGACTACTCATCAAGCATATAAGGGCTCAATCTATCAAAAAGTTAGTCGTTTGGACTTAAAAACCTAACATAGAGAGCTCCACACGCTCTGACATAAGGGCTTAATTTGTATCTCAAGAGAGTTTAAACTTATTTCTCATTCAATCTCATGAGCATGAATTTATACAGACAACAAAAAAGAGTTGATGGTACTCCGTTTGCTCCAACTATCCAGGGTTCTGTATAGGATACATGAGTTTTGATTTCTTCAATAACTTCTTTGAATGTTTTGAGGTTGTACAGATCTTTAAAATATTAGCAAGAAAGAATTGTGTTTCTGATCATTTCTGGAAGATTTCCATTTTTATAATCACAACTTGTAGGGAATAGGCCATTTGCAGATATCATTTCTGAAACTGTAAGCTCTTTGTTGCCTGCTACTTCACCTTTTTGGTTATTTTAAATCTCCTCTAATTTTTGATTTTTCCTTACCTCAAATTCCTCTCTGATTTTCTTACAATGTCTACAGTTCTTATTCTAGAATATGTTCTTTGGATGCAATGAACACTTTTAAAGCTCAGATAAAACTTCATGTTCAATCTCTTTAATCTTTTTCTCTTGTTCATGCTCTTTCGATGTCAATACCTCTTCAACCAACTTTGCATTTTTTTATTGCTCAGTCATCATGGATTCTTTGATCATGTCCTACTATTATTGCATCTTCTCTTTGAGCATTTACTTGGGATCGTATTTCATGCTGTTGCTGCCTCCATATCTACTGCCCCCTCTCCTCTCTCTTTCCTCGTCTTCTTATCTAGCTTAATCAACATAGAAATTATCTCCACCTTGAGGAGCATATGGATCACTTGCCGCTATCTCAGAGTAGTAACTTTAAAGCTGCTACTTTTTCTCCAGAATTTCTCTATCCAAATGCTAGTCTGTGTTCTTACCAGTCATTTAATCACTATAAATTTGAGTATAATACTGATTTGCATTCTGATGGTAGTAGTCAGCTGATTGAGTCGGGTAGCCTCCTGGGGTCTAAGACTAAGCTTATTATTAATTTAAGGAATAATACTCGGCGTTTTAAGAACTTTGGTAGTCGTTTGGATTGTAACCATGAAGCTGCTGCTAATACTGATAGTAGTAGTCGTATTGGTTGTTCATTTTTAGATTTAATTATTATAAGAATTGTACCTATAATACCCTTTTAAAGCATTTCTATGCTTCTTATTTTTGCAGAAAGATAAACTGAAGTACTTCCTAGACGGATCAAATTTCAATCAATAGCAATTCGAATCAACCCGAGAAACCTTCAAAGATAACGCCAGACAAAATCGACTTAAGAAATGGGTAACTGTACTATCTGGCTGCAAATCTTAACTTGACGATATCTCAGTAGTGAAATGCTCCACGAAAAAGGTAATCACTGCCAATTCTTATCTCTAAGAAAAGCGCATTAAAGACTATCCATCAGTAGTCATCAACTAAAGCATAAACAAGAATAATATTGTGGCTAATAATAGCAGTGTTAATTTGCACAGTCAAGCCTATTAAAATTCACAAAACCTCAGAAGTAATTTAGCTTAAAATATCAAGGGAAATGAAGCTTAATAAATGTAGAAAAGGGTTAAAAGTGCTTATGGAAATCGAAACAGTATTTCAAAAAACAAAAAGATCTAGAATGTAACAAACATCAGTGAGTCTGGATTCAACTTAAGATCACTGTTGAATGATCAAAGTATCACAAACCTTAATATTTGATTATAATATCTTAAGATTTAAAATAACAAAAATTAAAGCATTCTAGGGGTGATTTACATTGGATTTGTGAGGGAAAACAAAAATATAATAAACTGCGCTATTTTGTATTGAAATATAATTAATTATTACGTATTGTTATAATATTGATATAACTGAGTAAATAAATGAAAAAATCATTAAATAAATCTTAGATTAAACTCACTGATTAGTCACATCTATTAAATTTAATAGATATAATGAAGGAAATAATATTTATAATAATAAATATTTAAATCTACCTTAGAGTAGTTAAGTAGATATAAAGCCATAAATATCGAGAAGAGCATAGAAGGAAGAGAGCAAAAATTAGAAACGAAGTTAGACTTAGGAGGGATATGAGCAAATTAATGAGAAAAATAAAGTTTCAAACTCTTCCAGATAAAAAGTTCCTCAGGATAAAAAGTCTGATGATTAAAAAAAACATTAATCAATGGCAATATTGATATTTGTAATTAGTAGTTACCACTATTTATTTTATGATAAGAGCAAGCAAATAAAAAATGAGAATGGTGAATTAGCATCACTAAAAGATTAAAAATTGCATGATTAACTTTTGGAAATCGAGAAATCTAGGGTGAAGCCCCCTCAAATAGTAAAGCGGTAGACTAGGGCTACAAGTGTGAAATAGTCAGATAAGGGGAAAGATACAGGAGAGAAAGAACTGATTAATAGTAATGTTTAGGGTACAGTTAATTAGATATTGTAAACTCCCATTAAAAAGGAAGAAAGTTATTCTCAAAAGTTTAGAGAGGTACTTAGATTAAATAATTTAATTACATTTATATAAGATTTTAGATTTAAAATTAGTGAATATAATGATGGTAAATTAATTTTAATTATTTATTTTTAAAGGTTTCAATAATTTTTAAATCATAAAATTTTAGAAAACATTTTTAAGAAATAAATTTTTAACAATTAAAAATATTAGATATTCTAAATGCAAAAAAGAAGTCCTAATATTTAGAAATTAATCAATTACGATTAAAATTATTATTATATACAGCTTCATGGAAATTTATTGAATTAATTTTGATAGTTTTACTGAATTAAAATGTGCATTTTCCTTTTGTATATGATTAGTTATTAAACATTAACTTATTAATTTTTAAATATAAATTAAGATATCCCCCAAAAGGACACGTAAGATATGACCACGGCACCAAGTACCGCACAGAAATATAATTATATAAAAGTAATTTTTACTATTTAAATCCCATTCTAAACTTTCAAAACAGTACTCTTCAAATACAAAATTTGAGAAGTCTTCGACTTAAATTCAAAACCAGTCAGTTGACAGCTCAAAACTCCAGACAAAAAACGATGAATAGCTAAGCAATAGTATAACCAGCAATACTCAAACAATCATGCAAAAACTCTCAGATATTGTGGAACCCAGATAGCAGCACAATTAGCATACTAACTCAAAAGTTAAACAAGGGAAGTCTTAAACTAAAGACAAAGAAGTCAAAAAATAAATGTTGGAGAAAGTTTTCAATGGAAACTAGGTCTAAGAGGAAGTGAGTTAAGAGTAGTTGCTATCAGCATCGAAAAAGAAATAGGGGAGACCAAGTAGTAAAAAGGTGAGAACCAGCTAAATTTAAGATCAGGAGATGGTAGATAGTGAAAGAGAGTTTTCTATTAATGACTCAAGTTAACATTAGAAACGTTTTTTTGAGGGCAGATTTTTTTGGTCAAAATTTTGGTATTCTTTATTAAATCTATATCTCTCACCAAAAGTTAATCAGGTAAAACCATTCATTTATTTACCAAAATTGATTTCATAATTTGATGAAACTTTAGCAAAGTAGCAAATATGTAATTGAATTAACAGCCACAGGATAACGATGAAAACCTATAAAACTCAGACATTAGGAAAAATCTCTTCTAAAATGGCTTTGATTTAAACTCTTCTTCGAAATCATAAAATCAAGAACCATCTCAATTTTCTCATCCCCAAATAATTTGTAATATGTTAATAGAACTATTACTAGGTATAATTTTAAACAGTTAAAACTGAGAGAAGCAATGGCTTAGATAATAATAGCAAAGTTTCCAAACATGCTTTGAACTCATCAGATTTTTCGAATGGTTCTGATCTTCAAAGCACTCAGGGAGCGGGCACCTCAACTAGAAATTCTCACAATTCAATCAACAGTAATAATAATAATTAAATTAACAAACGTATGACAAGTAGCTCAATAGTTTACTTTTATAGTTTGATTTAACTTATAAATTTGATGAGTTAAATTAAAAAAAAGTTTATATAAAAAGTAGTTCAAGAACGAAAGATACTCAAAATGATAAATCAGGTCCTAATCATTTATAATATTGCTTATAATGAATAATTTTAATTAATTTTAACTAAAATTAATTAATTTAATTCCAGGTTTTACAATTTTTTGACATTTTTGATAGTAAAATTTATTATTCTCATAAACAATTAATTTGTGAAAATTATATGAAATTCAATTATTTGAAATCAATTACATGGGAGCTATTTTTAGTAAAATTAGAAGCCTCTATTTAATTTGGATTAGACTTTATAAATCACCATTATTAATATTAGATGTGTGTTCTCTTTATTAGAAAAATATACCTTAGAAATAATTAATAACTTGAAATAAAATAATTCACTTTCTTTGAATTAAATTTAAATATTATTTTCTCTTTGTACCCTATTAAATAAGATTTCATATGTGTCAATAAGAAAAAACTCTTAAAATAAAGTCAGCTTTAACTATTTATAATATAATTTCTGTTAATTTAAATAATTTAGATATACGAAAACTTATTAAATGTGAATTAAATATATTTTTTCAATCACTTTTATTAAATTTAGTATAATTTAGTGCCTAAATATGACTTTTAATTAACTAGTTAATTACAGAATGAAAGCAATGTGTTAAATTTTATATAAATAACTTCCTATAAAACATATTTGGATATTATTTATGTAATAATAAACTTCATAACTTTAGATGAATAGCCACATCCGTTACCAGCACTCACACTAACCCTAGCCATTCGGAGGGGTTTAATACTATAATTAATTAAACTAATAGTAATAACAGCCCATGGTACATTTCAATACCACTCATGTCAGTAGAGCTGCTCAGCAACAGTAATTAGCTTAGGCGGAGAGTAACTCAACTAACAAGGCTGAATTAAATATGAAATTTCTATTTTCTTAAAGTGTGAGATAGTCGAAAATTTATAGCCTTGATTCAAGAATTCGAAATACCTTGCTAAATTATCAGTTATTAGATAATAGTAAATTTAAATTATAAAAACAACACAAAAAGACTATAAAGAACAAGATCAGATGGAAGGGAACTTAATTATGCATAGATTTAAAGATATACAAAAATACAAAATTAAAGTGAAAAGGAGTTGAATGAAAATACTGAATTGTAAATACAAGTTATAAATAATTTTCACATTCTTGATATAAACAAAAGGATCCTCTTGGGTCAAAGATTGTTCAGACTTTTTATAAAGATTAAACTTTGCTAGTATTTCCTTAGTATGGGATATTCCATTAATAATTAAGAATAAAAATCTATGATTAAAATTGATAAATATTAAACAAATAATTAGACTGTCATTCAAGGCTAAATGAAGTAAAGCCAAAAAATAATATTCGAGGAGGATAACTTAGAAGATGCTATGATTTGCAAAGATGAGTACATTAACGACAACATCATGTTCTTCAAGAATATTCAGAGTATAAATATTTAGTGCAATAATTTAATGAGTATAATTGGAGTATTTATTAGGCTTGGGGCCATCTTAATCATAAGGTTTTGATAACAATAATTCAATTTAAAGTAAATATTGTATTAATCATAACAGTATGTTGAATTCTGGAATGAACATGGGAGGAAGCAGAGTTGGAATATATTTTTAATTTAATTATTAAACATTAAACTAATTTTATTTTCGTTTTATACTGGATAGTATTATTAATAATTCTATTTCCCGATTAAAAGGAATTGTATGACAAATAAAAGTCCACATATAATCAGAGTAAAACCTGCATATCTCATCAGCTCTCTTAAATTAGTTACTTACTTACCCTTTATATAATAAGTTAAGTTTTACATTTTTAATTACATTGAGTAAAAGATTCCTCTGTTATTATGCTATATATAATTTTTACAATTTATATTTCAAGACAAACTTTTCATAGATATATGGACTGAATTCTGTCAAAATTTACAATTTCATAAATTTTCATTCCAAATAATCTACATATATTAACATCTTAATATAATGCGGGAAATTATTTACATTAAGTAAAAGGACATAAGATATTATGTGAAGGTCAGAGGTTCAAAAATAAAATTATATATACTGCAAGATAAAATACAAATAGCTGAGAGTCCACTAAGTATTTTAATAAAAAGAAGTTTTCTTTCCGAATTCAAAATTTCCTGTGATTAATCTTTGCTAACTTATTATTCCATTAATTTATATTTTTACTGAATTTTATAATTTTTGAGTATAAAAGTCATGAGGTTAAGTAACTCTATAGATGTGAGATATAAAAATAACTTAAGCCATCAATTAAATATAAATTGATTTTTGGTTTGTGAAATGTCAAAGTCAAAATAATTAATTGCAAAATGTCCAAAAGGCACAAGGGATATGCTGCCTAATTAAATGCAAATCAAAGAAGAGGCTCTATCCAATATAAGAAGAATCTTTCAGATTCATGGTGCCTCTGAAATAGACACTCCAGTTTTTGAAAGAAGGGAAATTTTGACAGGGCAGTCAAAACCCCAAAACCCCTTAGTGAGGTTTATAAGTGCTTTGATTTGTAGGGTATAGTTGGGGTCTTATTGGGGTTAGTAGAGAAAACGCAAGTTTTATGTGAATTTAATGAATATTTAATGAGTATTAATGTGCTTAATTCAAACAAATTTTATCTGCTTATCTTTGTGGTATCTCTTGAACTTAGCTCTCTTTAATGTTTCAAGTATATCTTCTAATGATGATCTTGGATATGCTGGAGCTCTTACTATGATCATCTCAACCATTTTCTTAATCTAAGTGCATACATCTTCTTGCTTTATATGTTTAACAGCCATGCTTATTGATTACTTTTCTTGCTTTGTTCCGAAGTACGACATACTTTCCATATCGCACTCTAAAATAATTGCTGCTACCGCCCAGACATCCCACTAAACAGAGCCATTAGTCCACTTCTCTCTTATTGGGAAGTACCCAGGTGTGCCTAGCACTTTAGCTAAAGTCACTATTTCTTACCTTATTGCTCTATTGAAATCAATGACTACTATTTCTAAAGGACAGAGATTTAGCATTACATTTTCTGGCTTCAAATCTCTATGAACATACCCTAGATCATGCAGCTCTTTCACACCCTTGGTCATTTCCGTGAGTATCTCATTCAAGTCATCTGGGTATCTATTATGGTAGAGATAATCTCTTAGAGTCATTTCAAATTTCTTAAGTCGTAGTGCAATAAAACCATGTCCAAGAATAACTCCATCGAGTTTAAGCAAGTTCTTGCATTACCTTTTATGAGCCTCTCTTAGTATTATGTATTCATTGGCAAACTCATTTTGATACTGCTCGTTCCTAATAAGATATTTGAAAGGATATACTTTATAAGCATACTCATCAACTACTATGAGTTTTGCCTTGTTAGGCACATCAATATGTAAATAGTTGTCAATGCAAAAACTGAGATCTACTGCATTTAATGCAGGTATATACATAGCTCTCTCTTACAAGCATGCTATATATAATTCATTAGCTGGTTGGTTCATTGACTCAAAACGTTTCTGCTTCTTAAGTCTCTCTTCCTGCTCTCTTTAAGACTCTACAGTATTGGACTTTCTCTTGGCTGGTATAAGTATTTATGTTTCTTTATCTTGCATTAAAACTCACTTAAATGATGTTTTTGCATGTGTCTTTTAACTTTAGCTGAGTGAGTGTAAGACTTCATGCAAGTCGTGCACTAATACCTGCCATCGACCTTTTCGTGCTTAAAATATATCTTAGCTCTCCCAGAGTGCATCTCTTTGATGTGCCTCTTCAAGCTCGAATCAGTTGAGAAAAAATTTTAGCATTCATCACATTAGACTTCTTTAATCTTTTCTAGTGGGAGATGTTCTTTTAACTCCTCAACATCTTCGATTAGCGTTTAAATACTTATCTCTGCTCTCTGCTTCCTGATATTTATTTCTAGAACAAACACCTCTGATTCAAACTCAAGAGCTTTAAGCTCTGGCTCCTTTTCAATGTATATGATCTCTTGCTTCTTAGTTTATCCTAAGTTTAGCTAAGATTATCCACTGCCAAGAGAGACTGCTTTGCGATTTAAGTTAGCCGCCATGTTTAAATTCAAATTTAAATTTCTATTATAAAGCTCTAATAACCTCTCTAGTTATAGTAACTTTGTATAGGAGTTGGTACTGCAACAACGATGGTTGATTCTTAGGCGTTAGACATCATATTTATACTAAGTTTATAACTATAAATTTTCTAAATTCATGCTTAATATTTTTAATTTTGGTACCAACTTAGAAAAAATTGAGGTTGGTACTGGTACCAGTTAGGTTTTGAACCATATTGGAACTTTTCCATTAAAACCTCATTAGTTTAAAACTAGGTACTAATTAAGTTTTGGTACTATTAAATTAGTACCAATTGAAATTAAACGAATTTAGTACCAGTACTAATTAAATTTAAACAAATTTAGTACTAATTTAATGGAACTAAATTGATAAAAATGGAGCTTCATCTCTGCAGTTTGTTACAGCTTCTGTAAACTTTCTCCACGTATCTTTGCAGGGTTGACCTCCTATAAGATGCCGATATTTAATAGTAAGATTTTAAACAATAGGATCCAGAAGTCTATAAGTTATAATTTGAAATTCATTAATAGGAAGAGGAACAAAGATGGAATCACTCAATGATCAAATGAAAAGAGTCGAGGCTCAAGAAATGATATCAAGATTCAGAAGTAAGGAAGATCTCTATCGATACCTAACTTTACATGGTAAGATAACTTGATGACTATTAAAATATTATACAGTTGGTTTATTCCTTCCCACGATGGAAGGTACCAAAATTTCATTCTTGAAAGCAATACTTAGTGAGGAGAAGAAAGCTTTTAAAAATAAAGAGATTAAACTAATCGAAATTCCCAACTACCCTGAGATTTCAGTCACTAATCTTTATGAGGATGCCATGTAAGATGAGGAAGTGGTAGTTTACCTTCCTACCAAGAAACAACTCTTTAATAAACTCCCAGAGAGGAACTTCTTCTTTGGTGCTCTTGGTACAATAAAAGAGGATTATCTCAGAGAAATTATTGAAGAAGCACATAAGAAACGATATTCTATTTCTCCTGAAGACTAGAAGAAAGCAAGGCATTCTAATAAGCTCAGCTTGGCTAGAGGAACTTAAGAAGCATCCTTATCTTTCAAGTAAGCTTTGACATATAACTTTGTAGGAAAATCAGGCACTGGTATATATCTTATGAAAGAGCATGCTAAGGTTCATAGAGAGAGAAAGTCACAAAAAATTCATGAAGTGAGCAAGAGACTTTATAAAGATGTTTAAAAGCCAGATGAAATGAACATAGATGCAGGAGCTGGCACAAAAAGAAGAAATATGGGCCCAAGCAAGCCATAAGAAGAGGAGAAGAAAGAGGAGCCAAACCCATTTATGGCCAGTTTAATATGTGAATATATTCATTCGTTTAAATCTAAAACTTATTTATAAACATTCATTCTTCCCTTTCTCGCACAAATTGTTGTCATATCTACGCACACTCTCTTAAAGCTGCTTTGAATCAAGTCTACTGTATCGATGGGCAAGTCATGCATAAGATGATACAGCAGAAGCTTCTTGTAGTGAGTCTTTATTTAACTCCAGTAGAATTCTATTCCATTAAATTAAGGGCTGTAGGGAACGTTGTATACAGGAGTTATGTTTAGGTCTTCATAAGCTTTCTTAGACTCCTTAGTCTTATGAACTGATAGGTTATCAACAAACAGGATGATCTCTTGGTTGCTATACTTCTCTCTGAGCTTATGTAGGAACTCTATATACTACTCTCGCTTAATAGAGCGAGGGTGAATGACATAACTCTCTAAGCCTGAATCTTCACTTATACCAGCTAAAATTGCATGGGTGACTACCTTTACTTTTTAGTCATAAACTTCTATGTTATCATACTTCTTGTACCTTGACTTATTAATAAAAGTGTTGAACGTAAACACAGCTTCATCTGCATGTATGAACTTGATGTTATTATCAATAGCTCTCTGCATTTAATCATATATATAGTTTAAATTATTGCTATAAAATGGCACTGTAAAATCAATCACTCTCTTAACTCTGTTGACAGTCTTGAAAGTAATACCATTTCGTCTATAAATATTGGCTATAGTCTAAGGAGAGATACGCATGTCTGGAAACTTGCGATGAAACATGACAGCTCGTTAGTCAAGAGGAAAGTGAGCCCAATACTTTAATGTCTTAGAGTCACAGAGATAGTCAATATGGACCTGTGAGAACTTTTATTTTCTTGCAGGATGTTTTCAAGAGCCTGAGTTATAATGTTAAACAGCTAACAAGCAATGATACCTAACGGTTGGGGCACTCTTGTGTAGGAGTCTTGCTATGGCTGTATAATTCAACACTGGTTTGACTTAGTCTATATTAATACTTGTACCATACCTAAGCTTAAGCAGTAAATCTAAATATTACTCATAATAAATAGACCCTAAATATCGCTAATTTCTATTTCTCATTTTGCAAATTAGCCTAATTTCTCTACTAACCCCAATAAGACCCCAACTATACCCTACAAATCAAAGCACTTATAAACCTCACTAAGGGGTTTTGGGGTTTTGAGTATGGAGAAGGTAATAAGCTCGTTTATGATTTAGCGGATTAGGGAGGAGAGGCTTTATCGTTGAGATATGACTTGACAGTACCCTTCGGTAGATTTATGGCGACACATAATCTTAGCAAGTTAAAACGATTTCAAATTGGAAAAGTATATCGAAGAGACTAGCCGAATATGTCGTGCGGTAGATATAGAGAGTTTTATCAATGTGACTTCGATATAGCAGGCTAATATTCATAACCAATGTTTGCTGATGCTGAAGTCCTAAAAGTATTCGAAGAGCAGTTAACCTCTTTGAAAATTAATTTCAAATTCAAGCTTAATGATCGTAGACTTTTAGATCATGCAATAGTAACAAAAGCAAAATGTTAGCCAGAGTAAGTTGGTACAATATGCGTTTCTCTAGACAAATTAGATAAAGAACCTTGGGATAAAGTGAAAGAGGAATTGAAATAGAAGAGCTTAAACGATGACTAGATTATCAAAATTAAAGAATTTATTGATGTTTAACAGGATGATCCTTTTTAAGCAATTGGAGATTTAAAACATTTGCTTGGGCATGCTCCTGTTCTAGATGATCTTAAATAACTTGTTGCTTATCTATAAGCAATGGAAATTTAAGATAAAATTAAAATCGACCCTTCACTAGCAAGAGGCTTAGATTATTATACTGGCATGATTTTCGAGGCTGTTCTTACAGGAGAGGAAAAAAATCTAGGTATTGGAAGTATTGCAGCTGGCGGAAGATATGATAAATTAATTGGTTAATTCTCTAAAAATGACATACCTTCAGCTGGTGGGTCTTTGGGGATCGAACGAATATTTAATATACTAGAAAAAAGGTGTTTGAGCTAGAAAGATCATATTGCAAATAAAGTTGATGTTATGATAAGTTCTCTCGGAGAAGTGGACAAATCTATACTTCTTAAAATTGCAAAATATTTATGGGAAAGTGGGATAAACTATCTTAAGTATATCAAATTAAAGTAAGTTATTTTTTTAGTTTAAAAACTGACATCATATCAGATAATATAAAACTAGGTTAGTAAGTAAAGCAATCTCTTGAAAAAGGTGCAAATCATTTAATTATCGTTGGATAAGACGAACTTGTGAAAAATGAAATAGTTATTAAAAACCTGTCTTAGAAAACCTAATTAAATATTAAATTAGACAAAGAAGAGATATTAAGGAATATAAGGCAAATTTATTGATTTAATTTAATTCATAATTTCAAAATTATTTTTAGCTAATATATATTTATGTTACTCATCTCCAAAATAACTCCCAAGAGAACTATTACTGATAAATTAAATTTCATAAATAGGGCTGAAGATCCTAGCGCAAGATCGAGGCAAGACAACAGTCTAGGTGAGCTAACTCGAAAATTACAGAATAATACCTAAAAGTAAGATTCAAGAATCTGAAAACAAGAGTGTAGATCTAAATGATGCCGCTTAAAAATTAGAGGTTTAAAAGCGTCGTATTTATGACATCACAAACGTGCTAGAAGGGATTGGACTTATAGAAAAGACTATAAAGCATGTTTAATTTTGAGTTAGGGACTTATTGTCAATTATAGAATCATTGAACTTAATCTCTTTTGAATCACTCTATAGCTTCACAATAAGACTAAGGCAAAAGTTTTAATGATCCAAGATAAGCCTAACTCTTGATACAGTAATAACGTGAATAGTTCTAATATAGCAATGAATTTGCTTTTCAACTTTATTTGTAAAATACTGAAGTCTTAAGTTCTCTGAAATTAGAGGAATAGATGATTGATGGGTTTATAAGAGACTTGCAGAATGAACTAGGTCTTATGGCAAGAGATCCAGCTTATGAAGAATTTGCCTATCTAAACTTTGACGACATAGCTCTTCTCAACTAGTATACTAACGACACGCTTATAGCAGTAAAGGCTCCTCTAAAAATTTCCTATCTATGAAATTTAAAAATGGAAAAGATTGAGATGCCTGACCCTGAATAACTTTGAATAGAATAAAAATATTATAAATATGGGATATTACAAGGAGAGTATAAAACCCTATCAAATCAATTTTACAACTAATCAAGAAAAACTTGAAGGTGAGCATCAAGGAATGAATACTCTGAAAGGAATGAATGAAATATAGGCTTTCATTATCGACGATTAGATTTAAAACTAAAAACTTTAGCATTAAGATATGGATGTTGATACAAATTAGCAGAAAAAATAGTTCGAAAACTTTCATGAAAGAAATGATGTAGTTATGGATTAGAAATAGAAAGATGTCTTAAGAAACAATTCGACTGTCTTTTCATATTAATGCTTTTTTTGGAAATTCATTAAAAGCATTTAAATTTTGAAATCTTAGAAATGCTTCTTATAATCAAGCAAACATAAATTATGTGAAAATTCAGAGCTTGTCAAAGATGTATGAAGATGTAGGCTTGGAAAAAGACTACTCATATATTTTATATCAACAATCACTTCTATTCGATGTCAACTTAGCATAACATTTTGTATAAAATTGTCTATTAGAGTTGGAATCAAAGAGCTGCCTGTCAATTAATAAATTAGGGCTTAAAAAAATAAAATAATGCATTTTAATTAGTGAATGAAGCAGATATTTAATTAAAGATTTTATGAGCGACAAGAAACAAGTTATAACAATGAGAAAAAGAAATTGAAAGTAAAAAGTTATATTTACTAACTATTCTTAGAAAATACTAGAAACAAACTTAATTTTAAAAATGCCTATTTAGATTTAATTAATTCCATAAAAATCTCTTAACATGCATATTATTTTTGTCTCTATAAAACTTTGAGAAACTTATTAAGTCAAAAGTACTGTCTATTATTCACTGGACTGTATTATTGATAAATTATAATAAGCATTTTTAATAGCTCTCCAAAGTCTGGATCCAAACACAAAGTGCCCAATCTAATAAAGAAGTTAAGTTTTAATTGAAACAAAATTATTTATGCTGCTCAAAAAAGAAGAAATATTTCAGGACATAATAGTAAAATTCTGTCAGAATAATCAAAATTCCAAATAATCCTTTTATAAAAATACAACAAGAAATTTATTTTTATTAAAGAGAAAAGAAGGCTCCTTAAGATGTTATAAAGAAAAAAAACTCAAAGTCTCCCTCTCCTGAAAAATTTCAAAGAAGATAATCAATTGAAAATTCTACTTCTCCAACGAAATAACAATCTCTAAATATTGATACAAATTTCAAGTCTCTTACTTTGAGATAGCCTAAAATTTTCCCTTAATAAAATTTGTAAATGGGTAGAAATAATGGTTTAATGTCTCAAACATAGCAGTATTTTGTGACATAGTCCCAAGATATTTTTTACCCAGCTGCAAATGAAAAAGACAACAACATAATTTCATAATAATCTTAGAAGGATTTGTAAAAATTTGGTGAAAGTTTAACTTAAGTTCAGACTGCTATATCAGCAACAGCTATTGGATTTTTCCAACCAAGATAAGAGCTTAGTAGATTAACAATTCAAGAGAATAGCTCATTACAAAGTCGATTAATGTTTCTTTCGAAAAAGTTCACTTTAAGTGAGAAATAAATGGCCGAAGACGACATGAAGCATTCGAAACCAAGAATTGCTGCAGAAATCTCTCTTCTGGAAAGACTAAACAAAAAGGTTAATTTAATGCAACTAACAAAAGAAGAGGTCAGGAAAACCTATGGGTAATTAAGTAAGCTGATTGTTAGGAAAGATGCATTTAAGACTATGCATCATTTAATAGCTAATAAAGTTATTTTACAAGCAAATGAGACTTTGTATTTTAAATTGAGTGTACAATCCAAACCTGCGCCATTACATATACAAATCTAGAAAATCAAATCAGATACAAGTTTTAATATCTATTAAAAACCTTAATTTTTTTAAACAAAACAATTAAATAAATAGTAACTCTAATCTTATTTGAGTGTATTATCTAAATCATTTTTTTCCCTTAATAATCGTGATTAGGTTTTAGGGTTAAAATTATTCAAGAGTAAATACAATGCCAGATGCAGAAGATAATAATGGCGAATTTTTCAATGTAAGTTTCATCCCATTTTTGTTAATTCTTTTTCAGCCCACAAAGTTGTAAATTCAAGATAGACATGAAATGAGTTTCAAAAATACCTTTATGTACTTTACAATACACTCTTCAAAAGGCTGTGAGTTGTTACTCTACGCATATTTCAATAAAGAAAAGCCAGTCCATTCCAAACTAGGACAGAGCTCTCTTGCTGATTTAAACATCGTACCAGATGTCAAAAAGACAGTGAGTAAATATAAATATCTCAATCGAATTCAAGATATCCTTAATGATGAGATGGAGTGCGAAGAAATGATTCATGATGCTATGATTATCAAAAACAGACGATTGAAGGAAGCTCTAGCTAAAAGTAAAGCGAACAGACTAAACTTTGACTTCGATAAGCTTCAATAGATTTTATCTTTAAAACCTCCATCTATGAGTCTGGAAGATTTCAAAATTGAAAAAGTTATGGAGCGAAAGTTTGAAGTTGATGATTTTCATTTAAAGAAAAGCATTTTCTTGCTTAATAGGCAAGAGATCTTGAAAGAATATGTAAGTATTAACTATCTATATTGTAATTAGTTTTCAAACTTTAATCATAGAGAGAAAAAGCCATCAAGGATGCCAAAATCCTTAAGAAGAGAAAAAATCTTTGCAAAATTTGGACTATAATCATTATGAAAAAACAGATGTTCAAAGACCTATTTTAGACATTTAAGATAAAGAAGGCCTAATTTATTTTACAACAAAAAGGGTATTGACGTCCTCCAGTCACAGATGACGTCCTCCAGTCACAGGTGACGTCAGGAAGTCACACTGACGTCAGGAGGTCACAGGTGACGTCGGGAAGTCACACTGACGTCATCCAGTCACAGATGACGTCAGGAGGTCACAGGTGACGTCAGGAGGTCACAGATGACGTCAGGAGGTCACATTATAATAAATATTGAGATTTTAATGTGATAGATTTGGGAAGCACTATATAAGATATTTCTATGAACTTTTCCGGCAGTGTCCTTGGTGCGGGACAAAAAGAGTGGATCCCCTCGTTTGAACAACCAAAGTTAAACAAATAATTGCTGAGTTCAAGAAGTTGGCACCCTGACAAGGCTCAGATGCAATTCATTTGATAAAAAAATTTCGGATTGTATATTAAATGTAATCTTAAAAACTTCATCGTTACTAATTAATTATAAATTTTTTTATATAAAAATACATTGAGTATGTATTTTTTAAGCTTGATTAATTCTTATTTTTATTAGATTATTTTGCTACAATTTTCGACTAAAATCTTTTATTATGTCTGTGTAGCTGTTCATCATTTCATGCACATTCTTGACCCAATATTCAAGTAAGGCAAAACTCCTTTAATTGGATTTATATGAATCATCATCCTATAATGTTTGCATTAATATTTTGAACATTCAAGACATTATTCTTGCATTTATTCAAAAATTTGATTACCAGTCTTAGGTATGTACAATACTAATTTATGCGAAAAATTAGCTAACTAGTCTTTTTATGGTATTTCTTGTTTTTTTTCATCTATAAAATTTTTACATCTTTACATGCTCTTCAATTAACCAAACTAGCCATACTTATCTATCGAATATTGCTTCTTCAGGCAAGAATAGTTCAAATTTAAGTGGGTTTACAAGGTTTCATACAACTAAATAAAAACAAATTATCTATCATAATTGTCTTTTCGGAGGCTTTGTCTCCAAATATGTAAAGGGGTTACCGCCACTTGACCCATGTTATTATTTATTTTTCTATGGTTGTGAACAAGAAGTTCCACCACTTGTGATCCCGAAATGCTAGTTGTTGCAGTCATAAGACCCTCCCGTAAAAAATTGAGTGCTTTGAACGTTTATTACAAATAAATTTCCTTATTTATAATACTGTGACTTTCTGACGTCATCTGTGACCGGAGGACGTCATATGTGACTGGAGGACGTCACCTGTGACCGGAGGACGTCACCTGTGAACTCCTGACGTCAGTGTGACTTCCCGACGTCACCTTGTGACTTCCTGACGTCACCTGTGACTTCCTGACGTCATCTGTGACCGGAGGACGTCATCTGTGACTGGAGGACGTCAATACCCAACAAAAATAATAAGAATCAGCTAAGAAAATTGAGAGAGCTATTTAGAAAGGTTTCAAGAAATTCGGGCAAGACTACTCTCTTAGATCTTAGAAAATGATAAAAAAGTAAATAAATTCAATATATAATTTCAATTTATAGTGCATTTACTTAAAGTGCAGTTTTTACCCAGCCAATTATTGAAGATAAAGCGTAAAGATTCATTAACTTATTATTGTTGCATACAACTTAGCAAAATTAAATTATTCATACTTTCAGAAAGTTCATTGAAAAGATTATCTACATTTAAAAAGTAATAAAAGTTAAGACTTCTTAACACAAGGAAAGAATTGAAGTCTTGCATAAAAAATGGGATACTTGCTTGGATTAATTAAGGTTCGAATACATAGAGGACAAAGAAGAGAAAGATAAACTTTCTTATAATATTTTCCGAAATATGAAACTGCTCAGTGATGAAGCTCGAAAAAGAGAGATCAATTCATATTACTAAATAGTAAAGAAAACTTATGACATGGTATACTTTGATTGGAGAGAGCTCCAAAAATCTGTGCATGAAAATGAGATAGCAGTACTATAAAATAACACTCCTAACTTATCACAAAAAGAAGGTATAAAATCAATAGTTGATATGTGGCAGAATTCCGCAAAAATATCGAATAATCATCTAAAAATTCTTGGGCATCCAATTTATTCGATCGCAGACGAGTTTTAAAAGCAAGAAAATATTCGAAAAGGAATCGGCCAACTTTTGGACCTAAAGAAAGGGAATGCCTTCAAAATTGCTTAAGGCAAGAAAAACAAACTGCAACAATCATTCTTTGGAAGGTATTTGCATTTGGAGATTGATAGTGAAAAAGAAATTCATCGCCTCTATTAAGAATAAAATTGGGGGTTTTATTTAATTTTCAAAAATAATTAAATCTATAATTATGATTTCAATAAATTAATTGCTTTTTCTTATTTAATCTTCTTATAAGTAATATTTATTATTTATCTAGAGTACTTAAAATTAAAATAAGTTTCTTTTCAAATAATAATTTTCTGTTATCTTATTATTAGCTTGAATTCCAATACTTTTAAATAATGCTCATTTATGTTCAATGAGATTTACCCCTTCCCAATAAATTTTATGCTATTATTTAACTTTTTATATTACTTTAATATTAATTTCTCATTATGAAGTATTTTTATTATCAAGAAAACGATTTGGAAGATATGAGTATAAGAGCTCCTCCCAAACTCAAATACATACCTTCAGATATTTTTATGAAGTGTCTCATTTTAAAATATGTAGAGTCCACTTTAATATGACTTAGAAATATTTCATTTATTATTTATTAAGATTTTAATTTCATTTAATTAAAGCTCAATTGAATTAGTATTAGTACACTTAGACTATGCATGTTAAATATAAACATTGATGATTCGGATCATTAATAAATAAATAACTATTAAATTATAAGTTTTAAATTAATAAAGTAAAAATGAATTAAAGTGATAAGTTTTTGTAAAATGACGACTATAGATTTAAAGAACAGCTCTTAAATAAAATGTAAAATTAACAAGAACTTTTTGAAGATACTAAAGATTTTGATAATATCTCCCCTTGAAATAACCCAGCATAGAATCTTTATGAGTTTCAAAGTAAATTATTGAAATGTTATATTCCAAAATTACTATAGGGAAAGATTTTCAAAATGAGAATGCGAAATCAGCTAAAACAGATGCAGGAGCTAAATATGGATAAAATTTCTCAACTTTTAGAAGTAGCCCAAAGAACTAAGTTTAAGATGATGTTTTAAATAAGCGGTTGCAAACAGAAACATAAAATTAAAATATAAGAATTCAAAACATTTCTCCCACCTCTTAGTACACGATTAGTAATTCTAATAATCAAGGAAATAGTAATAGTTCAGGGGGAGGAAGTGGAGGACCTACAGGAGGAGGAATTGGATTTATAAATTTGTCACATGATTAATATACACTAATTTCGGAAGACTATGAAGACTCTCACGGTCAGGTAAATATTTTATTTGATAATTAATTTTTTTAGAAAATTGTCAAAAACTACTCATTAAATGGTGAAACTGTGATTTAACTATTATTTTAATTAGTTTTTGATGTTCAAGATTTTTCCAAAAGGTCCCAATGGTTAATTTCTTACAACAACAAATGATTACCCTATTAATCCTAATTTTATTTCATAATAATGAAATTATTTATTTTTTACACTAGTTTAATAAGATTCATACATCAAAATACAATAAGTTCAATTTCATACCGAAAATTCTGTTCCTAAAACTTAAAAATGCCACTTACCTATTTTTCTTGCTTATTTCCGTCCTCCAATTAACAAAACTATCAAACTTAAATCAGACTCCATTTGAATTAATATCTTTGGTTGTTATGCTAATTTTGATTACGATTGTGGAATATATGGACGATTTTAAGAGAAAAAGATCAGACTAGAGGGAAAATAAGAGATTGATTTAAGTATATGAGTTTTAGAATTTAAAGAAAAATAAGTCAAGCAAGAAATCATAGATTCATGAAGAGAGAAATGGTAAATTTTCGCAGTCTTAAGACTATAAATTTGCTTTAAATTAAACTGAATAAATCACATAGAGCAACTTCAAAGACAGTCATAATGAAACAGATTTTAATATCAGGTAGACAAGTATAAGTCATTTGAGTGGGGCAGGTGGATAAGCAATGTCTCAACTTCAAACTTCTATGAATTTTGGGCAAAGTTAAACTTATTAGTCAGGCCATTTTATCAATAAAAAATGGGAGAATATCCGAGTGGGAAACATAGTAAAAATTGAACAAAATGAACTGATACCTGCAGATATCATTCTTATAAAAAGTTCATGTCCTTAAGGTCTATGTTATTTGGAATCTTAAAATCTTTAAGGTGAAAATGATCTCCTGAAAAAGAACAGCGATAAATTACTTTAGACACTTATTGAGTATCAATAATAATCTATCGATACAATTAGTTTTTTGTAAGGAGACGTCATTTGCGATTCCATAGATGAAAATCATCACAATTTTAATGCAAGTATATATCTAAATGAGCCAACAAATAATCATGTTTATTTTATTATAAGAAGGTTACAGTTTATGAAAAGCAATTGCTTTTAAGGGGATGCAAATTAAAGAATACTGAATGGATTATTGGGTTGGTAGTTGCAGCTGGGCATAACACTAAAATAATGAAAAACACTATAAAATTATTAAATAAACGATCATTCATTAACAGAGACTTAAACATATAGGTAGTGATCATTTTGGCTTTCCAAATTTTTCTATCTGTTTTATCTGCAATATACTATGTTTAAAAACATAAAATAAAGCTTTGATTTTTATTTATGTCCATCATAATTAAGGTAAAGGATGTGATAGTAATTCAAATTAACTTGACAAAACTTAAGAGGACAATTTAAATTGCATGAATCCTGTGACCTTAGTTTTTTACGAATCTTTACTTTGGCTTATCCAATACAAGTAATTTCCTCTTTTAGATTATAACTTATATTTTAGCAATTTGATACCCATATCCCTACTCTTTTCATTGGAATTTGTGAGATTTTTCCAAAGTTACTTCATTCAAAATGATATGATGATGTATGATGAAGATTAAATGGCTTTCCCCTCAGTTCAGTCTTCTCAACTTTTGGAAGAACTTGGATAAGTTTAGATTGTATTTTCAGATAAAACTGGAACTATGACTGCAAATTATCTCAATTGTAGTTTATTTTTTTAAAATGTCATGAAGCTAAGGAAAATTGCATGCGGAGAGTTTTAATACGCTCCTATCTTTGGTAAAATATTTATCAAATATTCTAAGTAAAATATCTATAGATGAAGTAAAAGATAAAATGCGAGGGTAATGCAACTTTCAAAATCATTGGAAGGAAAAAGGATAAAACTATGAAAATATCAAGCGATTTTTCATTGCTTTAAGTGTTTGTCACTAGCTTAGTGTAGATGAAAACACATAAGAATTTTATGGATAATCTTAGGAAGAAATTGCTATACTAAATGGACTGCGGCTACTAGATATGAAAATAAAGATTCAAAACGAAGAAATCACAATATCGATCTAAAAATTCATAAACTACGTTTATTTTGAATTTTAATCATTAACAAGAGAGTTGTGAAATATAAGATTCTTCATGTTCTAGAATATACAAGTTCGAGAAGAATGATGAGTGTTATTGTTCAAGATGAAACAGAGGAAATTGTACTGTTTTCAAAAGGATCAGATGATGCATTAATACCTAAAATCAATTTGAAACAAAAGAAGTCAGAAGAATACGATCTAATGGTTTAATCCTCTTAGTAATTTGCCACTGAAGGACTAAGAACTTTATTGGTAACTATGAGAGTTCTTGAATAATCAGAGTTTAAGTAATTTTAAATTGCAACCTAAATTGATCGTCGATAGAGTTAAGCGGCTCTCGATTAAGAAATTTATGATAAATTGGAAAGAGAGCTTACTCTAATCGGATGTGTTGCTCTGGAAGATAGACTTTAAGAGGGAGTTGACACGACTATAGACTTTATTAAAGAGAGTGGAGTTAAAATTTGGATGATTACTGGAGATAAACTTGAAACTGCGATCTGTATTGGATATTCTTCTTGTTTGCTAGATTAAGATATGACTATGTTCTAGTTATCAAGGCTTGATAATATGGAAGAAGTAATAGATGAAGCACTTTCTGAATGTGCTATCAATAATGGGGAAAAATGCCTAATAATTGTTGGAGATTGCTTTAGTGCTCTTTAATCAATTCCAGATATTTTTGAAAAGTTTATGATGTTAGCTGAACAAGTTGATGTGGCTCTTGGATGCAGATTTTCACCCATGTAAAAAGAAGCAATAATCAGGGCATATAAGAAGAAATTTCCTTTTAAACTTTCACTTGCTATCGGAGATGGAGCTAACGATGCAAGTATGATTTCAACTGCACATATAGGTATTGGTATTAAAAGTAATGAATGGTAACAAGCCCAAAGAAGTGCTGATATAGTGATTTCTAAATTTGAACACTTACTTCCATTAATGTACATTCATGGAAGAGAATCTTTTAGGCGAAACACATTTCTGGTTTGCTTTACTTTCTATAAGAATGTAATTATGGTCTTCCCAATATTCCTCTTTGGCTTTATTGATTTGTATCAATAAGATGTATTCTATGGCACTTATCTCTATGCGCTTTACAATATAGTTTTTACAGCTCTTCCAATCCTATGGTTTTCACTTTTTGGTTTTGAAAGACCTAAGGATGATTTCTTGACAAATCCAGATTTATATCAATCATAAATAGATAGGTTCTTATGGAAACTACCATTGACCTTTTGGAAATGGATATTATATGGAGTGTATCAATCCACTATAGTAACCTTGTTTTCTTACTTCCTTTTTTAAATGAGTGATCCTAAAGAAACCACTGAACTATATAGATATTGGTGTTGGGGTTTGATTGTATCTGCTTAAGTAATCATGATCTCTAACTTTAAGGTGCTTTTGTCATACTTTATTATTAATAAATTTAAAACATTTTTATGACTTTGTAATAGAAGTATATGGGGTTCTTATTGTAGCATTGAGCATTTTTAGTTTTTATGCATTTATATTTTTCTTCATGTATGTTTCACAAACTGAAGAAGACACCTTGCTAGATTTTTATTAAAACTTGAATTAGCCAGTACTTTTTTGGATTTACTTTTTCAGTCTGATATTTGCATTGCAAACCTTAAATATATTACTGTAAAGTAAAATTTTTCTTCATTTTAGTTTACTTGACAGATTTGATTCTTGGAATTATGTATCAAATTATATTTACTCAAGATCGACCTCAAATCTATTTATAGAGTCCGTTTTCATTAAATATGGAAGATTTAAGCCCATATTTCCGCTGTTGTAAACGAAACAAAAGTTTCAATTAATTTTATGGGGGTGAAATACAGAACCGCTCTTAAAGTGCTATAAATCGTTAAAGAAGGCAAAAATCAAGATATCAAACATTTAAACCATGTTTCGATGAAAATTGAAACTAGATTGTAAAAAAAGAATAATAACAATTAAAAATATGGTTTCCAATGATATATATTAGCTATTTATTTGTGCAAAATAAATTGTTTCATCTATAATGATTAATATATCTAATTTTAACTTATACATGAATTATATTTAACTTTGTGGTGAAACAAATAAATTAATCATAATTTTATTCTCTACAACTTTTAATTTAGATTTTAGTTAATTTCAGGAGTGCCTCCCATAGATGAATCTAAATACTACTCATCAAGAAATTTAACCCTATTCGTGGCAATAGGTGTTTTAAATAAAGGTTCCCTATGTTTTTATATCTGTTGCGATTTATTGAGATTACTTCTATAGATTAAATTATTTCTTTGCGTCATTATATTTTGATTCTAAATGGCTTTGGAGTTTAAACTTAAGTTTTACTTATCAATACTGTTTTAACTTGCGCTTTAATAAAAGTTTTTGAATCTTGAGTTGGTTAATCGAGGACTTGAAGTATCAATTTACATTTTTTAATTTAAGTAGTTTTTTATATTTCTATGAGGCTATTTTTGTATTTGTTCTTGGGATAAACTTTGTAAATTGGACTTTTACTAGAAGTTATATCGATTTTGATTCACATTTAAGTTCTTTTATGAATTTTATCTCATTTTTGGTTAACTTGGAGAGAAATCAAACTTTAAGAATCTATCTATATTACTAAAATCAATAGTACCATCCTCAATTATCTAAATTACATCCAAAATCATTTCTTAACAATTATCATCAAATATTCTCAAAAGCTTATGACCTTAGTGATAATGCAAATCTTTAATATATAAATTGAATTTCTTGCTATCTCGATGATATTATTTTACTACAAAGTAATACTTTCTAAAAAACAAGAAATTAATTAAATAAAAAAGTGATGCTTACTTTTCAGTTTAATGGGATGATTTTATTGTTATTTTATTTATTAGTCTTATTCCAACAAAGTTTTATTTAATAAAAAACATAATACACCCCATAGTTTTTGAGAATTCAAAAATATACTTCTATCCTTAAAAAGAATCTGCCATAATAAATAATATTTATCTCTGCTGGTCAAGATCAAATCCACTAGCTCTGATCATATTATCAATTTTGATTGATGATAATTTCATTTTTTAAGGAGATGTTTATATTTATTGTAGCATACTTTGCAGAATTTTAGGCAAATCTTTCGTTTTAGAGGACATTAAAGGTTTATGAGTGCTATTAACTTGATTAAAATTTTAAATTTAAAGAATCGTATTTAAAACATATTATTTTTAGTATAGAAATAGTTTAAGGATGTGAATTAATCTAGCTATACCCATTTCTCTCCCTTTAGTAGTCTCTATACTATAAATCATTAGCATAAATTAGAAATTAAATTAATTACCACATTAATTTCAGGCAATCTTTTAGTTTTAATATTCAAAACACTTTAGTTTACTTTATTATTTCCTTATCTATCAGTATTTAAATATACCTTCCTGTCTCTATGAATTTGGATTTATTTATGATTATTTATGCTTCCATTGCTTTTTTAACTTTAATGAGATTAATTTTGAAATTAGCTCCGAATTTTAATTAAATTTTCTTCTTTTAACCTTTGTTACTTCCATTTTTCAATATTAAACTGAGATTTCTAAGTTCTTAATTTTTGCAAAATTCTCATGTTTTGTTAGTGAATTTCATCTCTCTGTTTTTTATAGTAGTATGAATCTGCTAAAGGAAGAAAATGTAAAATTATATTTTTAATGATTTAAAGGTGTTCTTCTTTAAGAAGAAAGTGACTTTTTGGAAAGTAAAGATTTATCAGATGATTAACGATCAAACTAATTCCTTCTATATCTATTTTGATTCTTGCTTGTCATTTAAACAAATGAAAATAGTTTTCCGTTATTATTATACATCAAACGATAAAATTAAGCAGTTTAGTTTTAAGAAATATTTAAATAGATATATGATTACTCCTTTATCATTGAAATGATTAACCACTGTGACATTATTATTTTTTAAATTGCTTATTTGTTGAACCCTCCCATTACACTATTAAATCATGCTTTAGTTGTTGATATTTGAATTTCTATTCATTATTCTCCTCATTTTTTCATAAAGAATAATATTTGCTCTCTCTATTTCTGTATACTGCTCTAAACTTTAAGCTTAAATTTTATTTAATTCATTTTAATTATAGACTGAATAATTGTGTATAATTTTGTTGAAATAATTTTTTTTTCTTACAATCTTTAATCATATATTTCTTTGCTGGATATCTGTTGAGACTTTGCTACTCAGGTTTATTAAGGGCTTCTAACTAAGATTTTTAATTTATAATTCTTTCATAATGACTCATTAAATCACTTTAATGTCGAGAATTTTATTGTAAATTCCTATTTGAATAATCTTGCTTAAATTTTTGCATTTTTTTATTATCTCTATTTATAATTACTTTTTTAATTATTTATAACACTTATATTGATTTATAAGCTACGATAAAAATTTAATTGCTTTGAAAATGAAAAATTTATTATATTCTAAATTAATGAAAATAAATATGCTTGCATCATAGTAAAATTTTGCTGCCATCAACTCTGAGATCAACCAAATTGTAAATTGCTAACTTATTGAATATTTCCGATAAATCTCTCAAATAAAGATTACAAATCCATAGAAATTTTACATAATTTATAGGAACATGAGCTGCATTAGAAAAGATTAAATGAAATAAGGCCTATTATGAAAATTGAAAGACCTTTGTCACCGACTTGTTTAAAAAACAAATAAAAATAGAGATTTATAAATGCTGAGAAGGACTATGACATTCAAAGGAAAAATACTATATTCATAAACAAAGCTTTCAAGATAGTAAACAATCAGAGTACGTTTTGTTTCTTAAAATCATACAAGTTAATGAAGTTAACCCTATTTTTACATAGATTAGTTGCATCCATAGACATTGCTACAGAAAAAGCCTCCCACAGTTGGAACATTAAACACCAAAGTTAGGTTAGATAATTTGAAAATGATTTGGCAAGAAAATAACCGTTTTCTGAATAAGCTCTAAACCATAAAAACCTCGTATCCTGTAGAGAAGCTCTCCAAAGAATTCAGACATTTTGAAAAAGTTAAAACAAATATCCAATATAACTCCAGTAATAAATAGATGGTTGAAACTTTTTCTTTAGATCGATTTGAGAGAAATAACTTCTTCTTGAAATTGGATAAGAAAGGTAGTGTCCTTGGGTAATCTAATTAAAGAGTCTTTCAAATAAAATCACCATTCTCTGATTAAGTAAGCTAAGATTAATTTATATTGATTAATTTTTAGAGTCGCCCTCAATCAGCAGCCAGCTCTGGCTATAAGAACAGACTGAGAAAAGAGATGAAAAGGGCAGCATCATTAAACAACTAAAACTTTGAAGCTTTAAATTAAATGACTTCTCCATAATTAATGTCTGAAATCTATCAAAGTAATTCAAACTTGAAAAATTAACAATCAAATTCACTAATGTAAAAATATGATCCAATCAGCACTTAATAAGAGATGAACTAGATCGATGGCACTATGAGCAATCAATTTAATACATAGGTTCATTAGCAATAGAATAACATTGATTAAAACAATTTCTAGAATCAGGAAGTTTATAATACAGTCAGTCATAATAAAATTAGGGAATTAATTGATCAAGAAAAGAAAAAATTGAGAAAGGAAAGCAAAATAAAGAGCAAAAAGACAAGACCTTAAAGTGCAATGCCTTTCAAAAATCAAGGGAAAAAGAGATATGAAACTATTAACTGATATTTAATTAGATTATCTCAAGATTACATTTTATTTTGCTGATCCATCTTATTTAGATTATTGCACTGAGAAAATCCTAAATTTATCAGAGTGTGTAAATGTAGTAGTGGTTTATTTAATAAATAGATTTAAACTCTAGTATGCTGAGTGACTATTAATTTTATGTCTTAAAGATACTACAAGAAGGAGGCTAAAATTGCTTAACCTACCAAGAAAAGAGAAGCAAAATCTGTTTAAAAATTGAATTCTAAGGCTGAATATTCTAAAAAAATTGAGTAGCCATCTCCAGAGAAAAGTTAACTAGGGTCAGCTACTAAAAAGCGTAGATGGATTCAGGAATTTACAGTGAAACATGGCCCTACAAACTTGAAAAGAAGGAGGATTTTCGTGGATTTGATTGAACTCTAACACTATAGTGGAATGGCTCTATGTTCTAATCATGTTATTGGCTTCAAAATAGGTAAGATTTTTACAGTTTATCCTTATAGTTAAAAATGAACTTGACATGTTAAGTGACAAAGAGCCCTTTTTTCACCCTAAATTTTCTCATTAGGTAAGCCTATTTCACTTATATTCTCAATTTCATAAAACTTTCTTTTAAAAATTGATTCATTCAACTCTCATACTATAGATATTTCACAAAGATGAGACAGTTAGGGGTTTTAAAAATCTTACAATTGACATTTTTCTTACTCCTGCAACTTTGAGACCTTTTTTGAATGTAAACTTCGAAAAATAAGCTAAAAATCACGACGAAATTGAATCTACATTGTCAAAACATTTCGGTGAGGATGGTAAATTATCTTTCTGTAACTAAGAATAATTTAGGATTAATAAAAACAAGAAAATAATTCTTGGACGCAGTAAAGGATGAAGAGACAAAGTTTAAACCATTAGGCAAAAAGGTTGGCTCTTTCATAAGACAAATGCCAATATAAGATAATGATTTACTAAATCTATTGCGAAATTATAATAATTTTAATGCAGTATTTTAGATTTAAAATTAATTGAACAAAACTGACAAAATATCAGAGAATTTATATCTATAAATAAAACATCTTGATTTTTTGGAATCATTTTGGATTTAAAGATAGAAACCACAAAAGTAATTTCTTTACTTGCTTGAATAAAGAGATAAAATAGTTCTGCAAAAAAATTGTCAAGATAGGTTTATATTATATATCGAAAAATAAAAAGTACATTTATATATAGTTTCATAGTCTAGACATTTTAACTACTTCTTATTATGTGTGATATTTTTTAAAAATCATTGTAATTGGAAAAATAATTTCATAATAATGGACAAAAAAGAGAAAAGATCAAGTTCAAAAATGAAATAACAGCTTGAAAATGTTTAATTTGATGTAAATAATTTATTTTTTTGATTGATATTTGTCTTTAGATCTACAAAATAGAAGCGGATCATAATAAATTTTCTGAAATCAACAGAAGATTGCAAGCTATGCTAATATTTTACATAGATGGAGCTTCTTTCATTTCAGTTGATAAAGACTGGTCGTACTTTCTAGTCTACCAAGGCCCTAATGTAATAATAACTTTTTCTTTTAATCTAATTTATAGCTTGTAGCTTATTCTACTGTCTATGAGTAAAAAAGACCTTTGAACATGGGCAAGAGCAAGGAGCTCTAAAAGAATCCATGCAAAACTATAAGATAAAAAGAGATTCAGAAAACTCTATCTGCTACTAAATACACTTACAAGATATTTTTATTTTATTTCAAGCTAAGAATCTCATAGTTTTTAGTTTTGCCGCCTTATTAAAGACTCGGTGTTGGAAGTGTGTTGCTCGAGCAAATGTATAACTTTTATCTCGTTGACAAAAAATGTGTTGAGATCACAGTTGAAGACCCCTCTCACGATTTCTAAATCATGAAAGATGCTCTCGATATAAAGCTCATTTGGAAAAATGGATTCTTTGAAGCTTTTAGAAATATGTTTAAAGGCAAAAATTCATTGAAGTCATCAAACATTAACAAATTCAACTTCGATTAACTTGTTCTTGATCAACAAGAAATTTCTAACATTCAATCTCTCTTGAAGTTAAAGAAATAAAACATTTTGAGGTGCTTTGAACTCTTGATACTTGCAAAGCTTGATACCAAGGATCCAGTAGTACACTAAAAATTTGCTTAAGAAGTAAAAAGAAAGTTTTATTACTAAATGAACAAGAACTTACTTCAACCATATTTCTAGCTTGAGAACTTTTACGGAAACATTATATCGAGTAGCCAATAGACACATGAGGAACTTAATCCAGTAAAGAAAGAGCAGATTAAGTGCTGTGACGGTTTTGGCAAAGTTATCACAGATGAGCAGTTTGAAAATTTCGAACAATCCTTAAGCAAAAACAGACATCATTTTTACAATGAAGGGGGAAACAACGATCAAGAAAATCACAAAGAATCTTAATCAGCAACAAGACATCACGTGCTAGAATATCAAAGAAGTTACAATAAGTTTACTCCTACACCAATGCCTCAAATTGGACTCATAAATGGATTTGCAGCAAGTCAGCACTATGGTGGTGGCAATGGTTATAATCAATTAGTAGCCACGAAATTTGAACTTCCAGATGGCCTAAGACAGAAAATACTCAAGATCATAAGCAGTGATTGACAATTAATAAACTAAAACTAAATCAAAATAAGTCGAGAATATCTAAAATCATGAGTCCCGTATGATTGAATTATTTTTGTCCTTTATAATTTTAATAATATTACTTTAAAAATTAAGTATTAATGGTAAACGCAGTGATTATAATTGGATGGGAACCTCAAAGTACAAGGTTTCGTCCATTATCCATTTCTATCCCTCCACCTCTATTTCCAAGTAAATCTCTAAAATAAATTAAAACCCAAAATAGTTGGAGGATACCCTATGATTTTTCATCATGTTAAAGCCCTATCTAATCTCGCAGATGTCAAAAATGTATTTTTAATGGGATCCTATGATGAAAAAAAGTTTATTCCATTTTTGGACTATGTTAAGACTTTGTTTACCTTTAAAATACACTACATAAAAGAGGAGATAGAATTCAATTCTCCAGGAGGTCTTTTTTTCTATAAAGATGTCATTCTTTAGGATTCTCCGTAAGTTATTTATTAGACTCTTTCCCTTATAAAGAGTTGATAATTGTTAAAATTCTAAAACCTTAAAAAAATCTTGAAACTATTAATAAAATATCTATAGAAAAGCAGTATTTGTGATGCATTGCGATATTTGTTGTTCGTTTCCTTTATATGATATGCTTAAACAACACAGAAATATAGACAGCATGTTCACTATAATGACAAAATAAGTTGAAAAAGATTAAGCTAAGAAATATGGGCAAATAGTTTATGAGTCTTCAACTTAAAGTAAGATTTATCAAAGATTTACAAAACTCATTCTTGATTTTTAATATAGAGTTAATGCATTTTGCCGAGAAATCTGACCTATACATTAGTGATATGATTAATTGTGGAGTATACTTAGTATCTAGCAAGATTTTTCATCATGAGTAATTTGAAAAGATTGGAAATAAGTACAAAAGAATCTTAGAGCTTTCACAAGATGCTGAATCTAGTGAGAAATTATCAAAACAGTAAGTAGCAAGGATTGATTTTAAGAATTATGTAGTTTCAATGAGTTTGCTAGTCAATCAGTGATAAATTACTGCACCGAGTTTATCAAGTTCAAAGACATGATAAATCTAGTATGCAACTTAGGAATTGGCACTATATTTATATTAGATTAATCTAAGCATTTTTGGTAATAAGTGAAGACAACTAAACAATTACTTTATACTCAAGAAACTTACCTGAATTACTACAAAGAGGTTGATTAGAACATTTTAACTCATCCTCCTACTATGAAAGATGAGTAGATAGAAGGGATAGTGTGTATCCATCCCACAGCTGAGATTCATTAAGATGCAAAGATAGGTCCAAATGTAACAATAGGGGCATATGCCAAAATTGGGGATGGAGCAAGAATCATAAATTCAATCATCCTAGAGGATGTGATCGTTCAAGTAAGCATTGATTTTTCTTACATTTTTCTTTCATAGCCGCATGCTGTAATTATAAATTCAATTATTGGCTGGACGACAGTAATTGGAAGTTGGGCAAGAATAGAAGGGTTGTTAAACAAAGCAGACTGTGACAAAATGATGTCTAAGAAAATTGTATCAGATGATGAGCCAGAAGATTATTATCACAATATTTCAAATCACCCATCATGTCAAGAACAACAGAGAGTCCTTAAAAGTAAAGCATTAGAAGATTTATATATGTTTATAGATGGAGTAACAACAGTGGGAGGTGGTGTATTCGTAGAACCAGAACTACACTTAAGAAATGTTGTGGTTTTGCCTTTTAGAACTGTAACAGAGAGCTATTTTCATCAAATTATCGTTTGATAATTATTGTAACAAGACACAATTGTTTATTGATTTATGTTATTCAGATTCATTCAAGATTATGATTAAATTGAATTTTTAAAAAGAAAATAGGAGGAGGTACTTACGATTTGCTTATCTTTAGCATTATTAATAATTTCATCTCTGGGCATAATATCAAGTAGGAAATCATAAATCTCGGTGTCTGTTATGGCAGCTGCAATATCATTTCGTTACAAAGTCTTTCTGTTATTCTTTTTAGCATAATAGTAGGCTTTGTGAGTCATCTCAATTATAAACATCTCACAGGCTTTTGCAAAAAGAATAGGGGCTTCTGCACTCAAAACCCCAAAACCCCTGGAGCTATTTGATTGAGTTTTTGATTGATAAAAATAGACTGTAAACGCATACTTTATAAGGGTTTTATAGGGTTTATGTCGGGGTTTTATGTTTAAATATTAGTAATTTTTAAGTGAGCATAACATGCTAGTTTTTAATATATTTCACACAAACTTAAGCTTAGAGTCATGAAGCAGTTCTCTGAATTTAATCCTTTTAAGCAGCTGTTTGATTGTATCTATTGTAACTTAATTATCTTAGCTTGGTTAAATTATGGCTTAGTATGCAAGCTCTCTTAGACCTCTAGAAATCTTATACTTATCTAAGTGTTGCTTGATTCTTTGCTTTGAATCATTCTCACCCTTGCAGCTAAAGTAATTGATTCTTGGCATGTCACTCTCTATAATTGTTGCTGCGAGTGCCCAGATATCCCAAGAAGCGTTTCCGTCTCTCCAATCTTCTCTTCTGGGAAATAACCTGGAGTACCTATTACATTTCTATATGCAGAGGCCTGAACTCTTTGTGTCCTTTTTGAAATCAATAATGAATACTCTCAGTGGTTGATAGTCAATCATAATATTTTCTGGTTTTTAGTCTCTATGAACTTAGCCTAGATTGTGAAGCTCTTTGATTCCTTCAACAATTTGCTATTCTATCTAGCCAATTTATCTCTGACATCTTTTGTCAGATATAAATTCTCTGTAAGTCATTTCTAGTAAGGGAAGCCTGAAGGTTATATGATCTTTACTAAGTAAAATAGCATCAAGCTAGATAATATGCCTACACTCATTCAACTTTGCCTTTTAAAGAGCGTAATACTAAGAAAGGATATATCTTGTAAGCATATTTGTTATCATTAATGACTCTCTTCTCAATTTTATCCTCTAGAGTGAGATAGCTTTCTAGGCAAGAATTTAAGTCAATAATTTTTAATATAGGAATCTTCATAGCCTCTATTTTTACCATGATTTTATTGATCTCCGATACTGGAAAGTTCTTGACTGCTTTCTTCATTTTAACTTACTTCTACACTTCAACTCTAAGGGACTCCACTGGGTTTCTTGATCTTCTTTTTAGAGGAATCTATTCCCTGTAGGTTCATGAATAAAGACAAAACTTTAATTATGCTTTTTCTTCAAGTGAACTTTGAAGTCTTTTGTATGAGAATATGGAATCTCACAGAACTCACAGACATACTTCCCATCTTTTTTTAATGCTTAAGATATAACCTTGGCATATCGTTGTGTATATCTCTCAAGTGTCTCTTATAACCTGACTTGTAAGGGAAAACTTTATAGCATTCTTTGCATTAATAGTCAACTTTGGCTTGTAATTATTAATGCTTTATGGCGGGCTGTTGAACCTCCTCCTCATTTTGAGCAGGCTCTTTATTGACATCTTATTTAACTTATATTTCAATTTCAAAGGTTGACTCGTCAAAATTGTCATAGGTAGGCTCCCACTAAGTGCAAGCGTCTCTGGTCTCAACTATTTTGGCTGTTAAAATGATAATTTTTATTGGTTTGATCCAAGAAATGCCGCTCTTCTTAAAGGTTAGCGCTCATTTTAGTTGACTGATAAATTTTATTATAATAATGATAAAATCCAGGCAGGCACTCTAAAATAATAGAATTACAGACACTCTAGTAAGATCTTTACTGAGAGGAAAGAAAATAAAAGTATCATTTATGGGTGTACTTTGACATATTTTATGAGTATATTTTATTTTAGCAAATTAAAACACACTAAAATAGTTTTGTTTCTTTAGAGGGTCCTATTAAGTTTGAATATAATTTGGATGATCACCTTATTAAATTAAACATATTAGGAGCAATTTAATGGAGATAGTTTGATAAAAATGGAATTCAATCTGTGAAACTTGGAGCAAGTTTTTTAAGTTTTCTCCGCATACCTTTTTAGACTGACCTCCAGTAGGTCCTCCCTATTTAGTAGTAAGATTTTAATAAACTTAGAATGGTTATCCATAATATTAAATTTCATTAACATTTCTAGAAAGAGGAAGCAAGATGGAGTCTATGAATGATGCAATGAAGAGAATTTAATCTCAAGATTTAATAGGAAAATTTCGAAGTAAAGAGGACCTTTATAGATATTTGGTATAGCAAGGTAAGTTCTTAAGTAAGATTAATAAATCCATTATAGTTGGATTGTTCTTGCCGACTTAGGAGGGAACTAAAATCTCATTCTTAAAAGCCTTACTGAGTGAAGAAAAAAAAGCTTTTAAGTCTAATGAAATTAGGATGATAGAGATACCCAACTGCCCTGAAATATCAGTAACTAACCTATATAACGATGCTATGAGTGATCCGGACGTAGTTCTCTACCTTCCATCAAAGCTACAGCTCTCTAATAGTTGCAAGAGAGAAACTTCTTCTTTGTTGTTCTTGCTACTCTGAAACCTGAGTACTTAAATTAAGTTATTTAAGAAGCTTACAAGAAACGATACAGCATCTCTCCTGAAGAAAAAGAGAAGCAAGCTATTAAATTAAGTGATACCTGGCTGTAGGAATTCAAAAGCATCCTTTCATCTCAAGAAAGCTTAGTCTTCTAACTTTATATAAAAACCTGGTCCTGCTATTTACTTGAAGAAAGAGCGCAGCAAATTAAATAGAGAGAGAAAGTCTCAAGTAAAGCATGAATTGAGTAAGAGACTCTTCAAGGATTTTTAAAAAGCAGACGAGATAAATATAAATGCAGGAGCTGCCACAATGAGAAGAAACATAGGCCCAAGCAAGCCTTAAGAGGAAGAAAAGATAGAGAACCCAAATCCCTTTACGGGTTCGTTTAATATGTGAAATTATTCATTAATATAAATCTAAAACTTATTTATAAACACAAAATTTCCCTTCTCTTGCACATACTTTAGCTTTATCATCGCTGACTCTTTTAGCAGCAGCACTCTTAATAAAATCAACTGTATCTATCTTCAAGTCGTGCATCAAGTGATAGAGCAGCAATTTCATATAATTACCTTTCAATAACCCCCAATATTATTCAATTCCATTGAACTGAGGACAGTAGGGACTATTAAATACAGGTATTATGTTTAATCTTTCATATTCCATCTTTGAGTCTTTAGTTTTATGAACTGAAAAGTTATCAATGAACAGAATAATCTATTACGTAGCGTAATTGTCTCTGATTTATTGCAAGAACTAAATAAATTGTTCAGTCTTTATAGAACGAGGGTGAATAACATAGGTCTTGAGGCCACTATCTAGTCTTTATAGAAAGAGGGTGAATAACATAGGTCTCGAGGCCACTATCTACATTTATTGCACCAAGAATAGCATGAGTCTACACCTTAACCTTTTAATCATTTAATTCTATTACTATATCTTTTTTATACCAAGACCTTGATATGAGGGTATTATAGGTGAATACTGCCTCATCATCGTTTATGAACTTGATGTTATTAGTAATAGCCCTCTGCATTTAATTGAATATATAATTTAAATTATCCTTAAAAATGGAACATTAAAGTCAATCACTCTCTTTATACGATTGACTGTCTTGTAAAATATTCCATTCTATTTTTTTAATAAATTTTTGATATAGACTAGGCAGAGATATGAAGCTCAGGAAATTGACAATGAAACATCACAGCTCTCTATGCGAGAGAGAAGTGAGCCCAGTATTTAAGAGTTTTATCATTAATAAGATAATCGATACGATGCTGCTAAAATTTTAGAGGTCTTTTAGGCTTAGAATTAAGCTGCTATTTCTTTAAATTCAATGCTAATAGACAGTGAGACCTCACAGTTGCAGGAGATTTATGGAGTAGCCTTGCTATAGATGTGTAATTTAGAATAGGTTTGAGTTGATCACTATAATCATCGCAACCATAACGCAACTTAAACAATAAATCTATATACTCACTGTCATAAACTGACCCCAAACCTCGCATATACTCACTTAAATTACTAATATTTAAACATTAAACCCCTACATAAACCCTATTAAAACCCTAATAAAGTATGCACTAATAGTCTACTTTTATCAATCAAAAACTCAATCAAACTACGGAAAGTGTTTTGGGGTTTTGACTGATCATCTAAAGAAATATTGGTTAGTATTTTGAAGGGGTAAAGATCAAGGGAAAGTTTGAGTTTTAGTAAAAATTTTGATAAAAAGTTACTCACTCTGACGTCTTCATCCGACTTCATGATTTTCTTGATTCTGGGCTAGAGGTAGTTTCTAGTCTTTGAACTTCTCCAAATCATTCTAAATGGAGGTAAGTGAATAAATTGGTCTATATTAAATAGAAAAATGGTGAATTGTGTTTATTTTCAAAGAAATTTCCTCCTTAATCACTTACTTTCCTGCATTTTCTCTATCTCTGACTTTATTTCAGCCACAATTTATCATTAAGCTCTGCCTAATGCTTAAGATATTCCTCATCATACTATTGTACTGATTAAAATTAGAAAATTTTACTTTTGGACCTAAGATGGGTTATGAGGCATACATGCTGATATGAGGAGGTGGGTATAAGTTAGGTGTTGCTAAATTTTGATCTTAATTGTGTTCCATTATCACGAAAATATATACTCATTAAAATATCTTAATTTCTTTACATGCATTTATTATCAAAGAAATGCATTTGGCAATACAAGGTCGAATTATTTTAATAATTATTAAATTTTTTTTACTTTAATTTTATATAAGTACTACGATAGGAGCTATGTTTAATAATTAATAAGTTTTTTCACACCCCGCACTTCACTAACATCATGTAAGATCCCTTTAATTTGTTATAAGCTTTATTAATCTGGTATGAATGTAGAATTGCTTAATTGACGCTTAAATGCACATGAGAGACGCCTCTAGAGTAACAAGAAACTCCACTACGACCGGTCATGATACCATTATTCAGATCATGCATATTAATCAGCGTATCCGCATCAAGACACCAGAGTCCGAATCCCTCGCTAATTTCTACCAAAAAGTATTGCTATACAACTTTCATAAGCCAATAATAAATAGTAAATTTTAAATTGGGACAATTTTTTACATCTTTTTTTTTATATTTTTTCAAGCAAGATGGTAAATCTGTTTTAATGAAAATTTTATGATAAAATTTACGTTTTATTGTTAATATTTTCACCTTATTTATATTCATATTGTTATTCATTATAAGCTGATAGTTAATTTTATACTTCGAAATTGATCAAAGCCTCAACAAACTCGGATTATTGGAGAGAGTAGGAAAGGAAAAATACGAATTTGCATCAGAAAAGTGCGAACTCAAACCAGACCATCTCTACTACCTTTATTTCAAAGAAAAACCAGATTAGATATCCCCCTCACAGCTTCAGGAAGAGGAGACTAAAAGGGTAAGTTACAAATGAATTTATAACCATTCAAATCTATATAAATATATACATAAAAATTAAGGAAGATTTAAAGTGAAATATTCAGAAAGTCAATACTCTTTAAATTTTTTCATTAATTATATTTAAATTTTATAGAAATTCAGAAATTTAAATACATTAAAAAACAAAAGTATATGAAAATTTCAAATTGAAAATGAGATAAGATTATGGCACAAAGTTTAATCCCAAAAATTTTTTAACTTGATTAATTTATATTTTTTCAAATCTTTATACCATTATTGATATATGCCACCAGATTTAAAGTTAATTTCCATTTAGTCAAAAAGCCCATACTCAAACAGTCCTACAACAAACTCAGGTTCTGTCTCTAGACGCTTCAACGGAATATACAGCTAGTTCCAGGGAGTTAGTCTCTCATAATGTAAATATTATTATGAAATAAAATGTTCAAATATAGCATAAATCGAGAAGGTTAAACGACCTAAGGATGAGAAAAAAATACTATTATGTCCATTTGAGAAATACAAATAATTGATGAAACTCCAAAAACCCCTTATTCCATTAATTTATTTTGAATGCTTAAAAGAGTTCTCAGAAACTGGAAATTTGAAAACCCACATGAGGACGCATACAGGAGAGCGTCCTTTTGTATGCTAGTAATGTAACTAGCAGTTCATTACCAAAGGTCATCTTCAAGCACATGAGTTGACCCACACAGGTGAAAAGCCATTTATATGCAATTTCCAAGGATGTAACAAGCGATACTCACGCGCTGGCAGACTCAAAATTCATCAAAGACTTCATGTAAGTTTATCAAGGACAAAAATTCTCCCACGTCACAAAAACTATATACCATATAATGTTGTAGGAATACATTTGAATAGTGGGCTTACATAAAATAATAAAATATCAAATACCTAAAGACATCCTAATGGGAAAAAACTTTAAAATCTTGTGTTCATTATACTTGTTGGATAGAACATTAATTATGAGATGTGAATGTGATTACTAAGATTGAATAAATTTTATTTCATTTACTGGTTTGGGTGTAACCTTAAAGGAATAAAATGTCAAGCTTAATAAATTTGAATTTTGGAAACAATCAAAGAAACTATTTAAATTGTATCTAAATTACTTAAAATGCGATTACTGTTATGAATTGTTCTAGAATTAATAAATTAATTTTAATTTAATACAATTTTCCCAAATCAATTGATTAACAAAAATATTATTTTTAGTTAGTTGGTAATTAAAAGGTTACTACATTATGAATAAAATTCTCGGATTTGCTAATGTTAATTAGTCTTTTTTTTACATCAATTATTAATGATAAACCATTAAATTCTGGTTACTCACATTGCTATTTTTAGACTGGTGAAAGACCATTTATTTGTCAGATGGAAGGTTGCGAAAAAGCGTTCAGAGAGAAAGGCAATTTACTCACCCATATGAGAATACATAACGGATAGAAGCCTTTCCGTTGTGACTTTGCAGATTGTGACATGAATTTTACAACTTAGGGTCATCTCACTGATCACAAAAGACGCCATTCTGGAGAGAGACCTTACATCTGCGAGATCTGCAACGATAAATTCATGAGATCAAAGTTATTTTATATATTTAATGATCAAGTACTTTGAAAATTCACATGAGAAGACACACTGGAGAGAAGCCCTATAAGTGTGACAAATGTGAAAAGGCATTTTCAGAGAGTGGAAATTTAAAAACGCATCAAAAAATTCATGTAACCATAGTTATGCTTTGTAATTTTAATATTAGGAAGACGAGTTTAGCCCCCTTGGTAAGAGGATAAAAAATAATAGCCGATTCTCAACTCCCAAAAGCACTCTCTCAACTAAAAAGAGAACCTTGAAAGCCACCAGGAAGCATGGTCAATGCGACAGCAACCTCCATGAAATTGAGAGCTTCTCTCCCGATGGAATTAAGGCTATGCCAATGCAACAGCTTCAACTAGACTTTAAAGCAAATTAAAATTAAAGAAGAAAGGCAAGCAATTAATACAGTGGTCATCATAATCACCAACAGCAACAACATCATATGATGAGAAATCAAAATTAATCTCCTTCAAAGGATGATGATATTAAAATTCCATTAGTAAAGACTGAAATTATGCCAAATGATACTTTCGGATATTATATGAATATTAACGAGCCAACCAGTATGCCACATTAATATATCAACTAACACTAACAATAAATGAACTATTTATTTATTTGTTAATGCCTTAAAGCAGCCAGTTCATGAATCCTACATATAATTGATATTTTTTAAAGATAAATCTTTAAAAAGCTCAGAACAAATGATGTTTATATTTAAATTGAATCCATTTTCACCATCCTCTATCTTGAACCAACATTAAATTAGCCAATTTTCCTCTCCTAAGTTTGCCCAGCTAATGTAATCCCACCCCCATCTTTTGAATCTAAACACGCCTTCCGAGGCAAATACGATGAGAGTAAGTCATTAGAGAGGGAAGTTCTAAAATTAGTAACACCTACAATAGTACTAAGACATTAAAAAAGTCCACGCAAATCCTTATCACCTCTAAAATCAAGGAAACAGCACAAAGTTCTCTCCAATTGGAACTCAAATTTAATATATGGACTCACCAGACATCACTTAACATCATAACATGCTAATTAGCAATCAGCAAGCTAAGAATCAGCAGCTAATTAATGACATTTCTCCCTTATATAGAAAACCAGATGGCTAAATCTTACTTTTATTAAAAAGCATAGAATTGCTTTATACTAAAAATCATTAAGCTCGGATCCATCTTAGGTAATGGTCATCCCAATTAAGTTATAAACACACCCTAACAGCATTATACCATTCTTCAATAGCAACCCTAAAACATGACCGGTCAAGCCTCTATTCAATTAATCTAAGCCCCTAATGCCATGCAACTATAACATGGTCAAAACGGTGTTAAAGAAGAAGAAGCTCAGTCCTTCAGTAGTCTAGCTAAATTTTGGTAAAACAGGGGAAACTCCTCACAATCACCCTGTGTCTCTCAAGATGCTAGATTAAAATTGATTTTAATATCGAGTAATTTATTAAAATTTTTAGTCCACTACTAAGGAAACCAGCAATGACTCCAAGGTAGAACGATGGAGGCTATAACAATTTCTCTAACTTATCTTCATCTATGAAACCTACAGGTCAAATGTTCAATCCTTCAGAGAATTCAGCATTTAAGAAAGGCTCTCCAAGAGTTCTCATTGACCAATCATGAAAAATAAAATTTTAAATACAATTCTGCAATGCTTTTTTGAAAAAACATAGCAGAAAATAAGTATGCTTAAAATGAATAATTAATACCTTACATCTCGTGTTGTTAAGAATTTTTAACAAGTTCTTTAACAGACTAGATATTATTTTTCTTAATACAAAAGACACTTTCGAAACCACATGAAATGACTTTAAGCATTTTGATTTTATATCAGAAAGTATAATATTGCTATATTGTTTAAGAAAACGAGGAGCTAATTACCTTAAAATTCATTATTATTAATAAATTCTTTTATCTTTTATATTAACTAATTTATATTCTAAAATCAAGACAGACAATCATTCACAACTTCTCTTCACCAAGCAATACTCCAAAGATAATTGCCTAAGAATAGTTAAATAGATAAATGCACTTGAGAAAGAACTCTAACTTTAGTACTTTCCACTAACCCTCAAATACTCCTAACATGCATATCTACCAATAATAATAACAGAAATCACAGAGTTGTTTCATATTTCTATTGAAATATATTAATTGGTTATTTTTTCACTAATAAAACATTGCTCATTTTCAATAAATTAAGAGTTAACTACATCATGCCTAGTAACATCACTTAATGAGGCCTCCCACTCTGTTAACTATGAACAACTCACAATAGAGCGCAGCGGCAGCATTCAGAGGTAACCAGTCCCCAAATTTTGAAGATATTTAAAGTCCTGGCCTTCTACAGTCAAGTAGGTAGCTTGGTGGATCTAACCTAAATTTGTTATCCCAATAAAATAATGCTTAATTATAATAGTGTTAATAAGAAAATTATGAATACAATACTATAAATATAAATCTAATCAAACTAATTTATATTTTTATTGAATCATATTTTAGGAAGGTTTTTATTATTTTTTACATAAAATTTAATATTTCCTAATTTTTTATTGTTTTCATAAAAAAAGATATATCTTTCCAGCTCAATCATATTCGGTAACTTCATTTAATAAATCTTTTGCTCCTTATTAATTAAAAAATTAACAAAATTTAAATTGTAACTAATATTTAAATCTCAATTATAAATGATACAGTAATAATAATAATAATAATCTCATGCTGCCTAAGCAGTGGCATAAGCGCAAATCTAACTTCAGAGTCACTTATAGCAGGTAAAACCCCGTTAGTCAATTAAGAATGAAGATTGGGGATTAAGAATAATTAAATTAAGAATTAATTTTAATTGGCTAAAATTAAATATAATTAGGCTAAAAACAAATTTACGCACCCTGATTGGTTTATTTTATAGAGACAATTAATCGAGCCAATGGCTTTAATAATTAGCCAAAACGTTAATAATTTACGCCAATTAAAATTAATTCTTAATTTCATTATTCTTAATCCCCAATCTTCATTCTTAATTGACTAACGGGGTTTTATAATAACTTCAAAATCAACATATATTATATATTAGTTAAAAATATTAATTTAGTTAAATCATCTTAATGTTTAAGCTGCCTAATCTTAACAATGAAGGAAGCAAAAAAATTAATTACTTCTAAAATATATCTGAAATGTTAATTATAATACACAATTAAGATAATTTTGGTTAATTTATCATTTAAAAATTAATCTAACAACCAAAAAGTTTAAATTAATCACTAGGTTCATTAAATAAAATTTAAATTATATTTTATTCATAAATTTTAAATTGAATTTTACTTTAAAAAAAACTATAGTATTTTAGCAATAAGACGGCAGTCATTTTTATTACTAGGAAGCAACGAGGATCATAAATAAACCAATCAAACCTCTTTTTATAAGTATTGATAATAGTGACTAAAGTAAAGGTATTATTAAGTATAAATATACATTTGTATCTATAATAATTAAATTTCATATATATATATTTTATCAATTTACAAAACTTCTTCTATATACCCATATATAATTATAAATCTAAATTCACCCCCCTTATATAAATATAAATGCCCCCCCCTATAAAAATAAATTTTAATTATTGTGTTGTCGATGAACCAATTTTTTCTAATTAATTAAAATTACAAAATTAAAATGATAATTGATTAAGCTTTTAATAGCATTTTTAGATTTAATTTTTACTTCAGCGATGGTAGAGGATAAGTATGAGTTACTTCAATTTATTGGCGATGGAACTTTTGGCAGTGTGTATTGAGGGCGCGAGAAGAAAACAAATGAAATGGTTGCCATTAAAAAAATGAAGTCGTAGTATTCGAGTTGGGAAGACGCCATGTCGATGGCTGAAGTTAAATGTTTGATACAGCTGCAACATCTTAATATTTTAAAGAATTTAATAGTAAAATTATCCAGATTTATACAGGAATCGTGATTTATTCTACTATATAATATTTAATAACTTAGCATTTATTAATTAAAATTTCAATATAATTCTAAAAATAATATTGTCAAATTGAAAGAAGTTATCCGAAGTAATTTCACAAATGAGTTATTTCTGATTTTTGAGCTCCTGTAAACAGACCTTCATGATTTAATAAAATTAAAAAGAAAAGCAGGTTAGTCATTTGACGAATAAGAAGTTAAATACATTATCTATTCCATTTTAAGAGGACTTTCCTACATTCATAATAGAGGCTTTTTTCATAGAGATCTGAAACCAGATAACATCTTAATATTTTCTAAAGATGAAAGCAGTCCAATTACAAATATAGAAAATAGTTAGGTTAAAATTTCGGATTTTGGTCTTTGTAGAGAAATAAATTCCATGCCTCCTTTCACTGAATATATTGCCACTCGATGGTATAGAGCTCCAGAGTGTGTTCTTAGATCACGAAGCTATAATCATAAAGTTGATATATTTGCAGTGGGCTGTATAATGGCTGAGCTATTTATGCTTCAGCCTATTTTTCCAGGTCAAGATTAATATGATCAATTTGTTTCACTCTGCAAAGTTCTTGGTACCCCTAAGGAGACTCATTGGCCAGATGGCTTTAGACTTTTTCCACGAATATAAAAGAAGTTGAAGGAAATGCCTCAATACTAAAAGCAAGATCTACGAAAGTTAATACCTAATGCATCTGAAGAAGCTATCAGAATTATTGGTTTAATGTTAAGATTCAATGCTGATTATCGTCCAAATGCGGATGAGCTTATGCAAGAACCATACTTCGAAGATATTCATGATCAGTACAATGACTTTGATTCGCGATCTAAAACATCAAGAAAGCCCTAAAGCAATAAGAATACCTTTGAAAGCATGAAAATAACCGAAAATGGAATTAGAATTATGACCTAACAAGCAGGACAATTTAAGGATAATATTAAAAATATTTCTGATAAATCTGTAGATAAAAGCAAATTTGACATTTAAGATCAAGACTTTAAAAGTGTTTATGAGTAATCGAGACAAGAAAAAGATTTTCTGATAAAGAATCATTCTAAGAAAACTTTGGAAACCTAGTAAGCTGCAATAAAACCCAGATTAATTCCAAAGCCTCTGTAGTCAAGAAGACTGGATTAGTAAGAAGTTAAAATTAAAGATTCAAAGAATGAAAGCTAAATGCTTCATATATCAAAGTTAAACTCAGAAAACCAAATTCAAAATTATGCACCAGGCACTGAAAGAGATTAAACTACAAGTAATACACAATTATTTCAATCGAAAATTATGCAGAAGTATCAAGAAGAGTAGTTACAAAAAAGATAAAAGGAAATTTAGATGTAATAGTAGAGTTAGATGAAACAGTAATAAAGAGACAATCCCTAGTAGCCATTTCAACTTAATAGACCAAGGCTAAATATAGTACAAAAGGAAGAAAATACTTAAAACTTCTTCAAAAATTAAGCTGCCTAAATGATTGGAACGCAATAATAAACTATTCAAGCTGAGCCAATGAAAAAGAGTAATGGATTTGCTAATCAATTTTACCAAAAAAGTGATTAATTTTAAAGGCCGGGTCTCTTAAGCGATGGAAATTTGTAAAACAATTACAAATCAGTATTTAAAAATGAAGGTCAAACTCTAGCAAATAACTTTAATTAGAATGATATTATAAATCGAGTACCACAGTAGAGTTCAAACTTTTAACTGGCAGTTAGTTATCCTGATAAGAATTAAAACTCAAATTTGAACAGTCAATAGTCTTCAAGATTTAATTTTTCAGCATAGACAAATCAAAATATTTTTAGTCGCATAGGAGCTAGATAGCCCACTAGCAATAATAACAGTTCCAATAGAGCTTTGAACAGCTATAATAGCCAGCCTATATTGCCTATAATTAACCAAGTTTCGAATAAGAGCAATCCCTTTAATTTTGATTTTAGAGATAAAGCTTTTATAAATCAAACCCCAATAGCTAGAAATAGTGAGATAAATCCCAATCCTACTTTCAGCTATCCTACTAGTTAATATGACAGATAACAATTGCCAAGTTAAGTTACTCAATAATATTCAAACAATCTTAATAGAGACCTAAGTAACACGAAATCTCGTGGAGATTTTAGATAGAAATCAATCGGCGACTAATATTCTCCGAATAGTGGGTAAATAAATAATAGCTATAATAGTAACTAAAACTAAAGTTAAAATATGCCTATAAGCAGAATCTAAAGTAAACGTAGTGGGATTATAACGTAGAAACAAGGCGTTTTTATAAGCAAATTTTAGGATTCTCCACCACAGCCTTAGAAATAGCCTCAATAAAATGATGAATTTGATGATAGATTCATGAGGATGTTCCAGAAGCTCTAATGAATGAATATGTTTGAATTTATAAGATTAACTATTGTAAATATGATAAGCTTTTTTTAAAGTGAAAAATTAGATTCGCTATCTTGCTTGTTATTTAAGATATTTTATGTAAACTTAATATTAATGATATAATAATCAACGCACATTTTAGAAAGTAGACTCAGGCACAGCAGTTGTTAGAAGTGGGTATGATACTGGCTGGAAATCATAAATAAGAACATATGAACCGGCAGTTGTAATTCCCACATCACACAATCGCTTCTTTGGGTCGAGAATCTGTTCTTTAGTATACACGCTTTAACAAATTGTGACATTCTTAATCGAACCATCATGTTAATCTATAATTTTCCGCTCTATTTCTTCAATTCGAGTAGTAGTTCTGGCCGTTATCTTGAATGCTATAAATTAATGAGTTCATGATATGATTCAAAAAGGATTGAACATGGTCAAGTAACCGAGATATATTTTTATAAAATGGGGTTTCTATAACTTACTTAAGTGATCATTAGGAGGAGTTGCTAACTTAATAGTGAGTTAAACTTATGGAGTATATATCTTAGGATCAATATATTCAGGTAAATTTGGCATAATAAAAATCTTAATAGTAAATGTGAAATAAAAAAATAAAAGAGTCAAAATACATTTCATTAAAGTTTTTTTCTTATAGTTTTCTTCTTTTTTAAAGTTTTCTTTGACTCAAAAGCATTTTCATTTATGTTTTACTTTAGAGGTGATAAAAAAAATATTTAAGAATGTTGGAGTTTTAGAATTGAACCCTGCTGCACTTGGTCTTTTCTTATCAAGTACCTTTAAAAGGTCGATTTATGCTTGTTAATCTTATTCTTAAGTGCTTTTCTCGATTTCAATTCTTTTCTAGTTGCTTTCACATCCAAACTTTGCATTATTCTTTAATAAATACTTCTTGGAATAAATTTACTCATTTAACCTATAAATTTAATGGTAACTTTAAATTATCTTAAAAATTATTTTTTTACATTATTCCTACAATATCCAATTTTGTAGTCCAATCATTTAACTCTTTCATTAATATATCTCTTTACTTTCCAGTATCAACCTTCCTCTTTTCGAAAATTTTCCTGTGCTCCTCTATATCAACAGCTCTTTTGAAGCAATTTTTCGTAATATCTCTTAATTAAACACTCGCCATGTTTTCATCATCAATCAACTTCCTCTGCTTCTCTTCATATTCACTTTATTTTCTTTCGATTTCCTTGCTCATAGCCTAAATTTAATTCATAAGCATTTCTTTAATCTCCATGAGTTTTCTAGTTTAAGCTTCCTCATCCATATCAAATTTCTAGCTTATCACTTTTTACTGATCGTATCTTTATTACTCCACTTCTGTTATAAGTTTAGTTTCCTCGATCTCTCTTATTGTAGGCTAAATCTTTAGCTTATGTCCTCGGAGCTGCTTTATAGTTTGTTTGTATTCTGGAATTTTATATTGAGACTCTTTTCGTTAATTTTGTTTTAAGAGTTCTTCAATCATACCGATAAATCGGAGGGAGATGAAGTTATTTTTCAGGTTCATTTTCTTTATATGCTTATTTTACCCTCTTATTGATTGAAGCATTTATTAGGCCGTCTCGTCTTACAAATAATTTAGTTTCAAATTTAAATATTGCAGGCTCGTGTTAAAAGAAAGGCACTAAGCTAGTGCTACACCACCAAAATCTGTGATGAAATTTTAACTTAAATCCAAGTGAGTTATGGTACATTAGGGGTTAAGTAAAATGTGGGAAAGTATTTCAATGGGATGATCTTCTATTTAATTGTCTCTCAACAGAAGTTTCTTGATTTATTTGTTCAAAAATAGACCATCTGTAATTCCAAGCATCATTTATGATCCTAACCTGCAAAAACTAAGATCAAGAACCTGCAGAGTACTATTTATCATAAACATGCTAGATAAGGAATTTGGTAAACTGAATTAGAAATCATTTCTTGACAAGTTCAAATGAGTTAGACTCTTATTTCTTTTCAAACCATTCATAATATCTTGTAAGCCTCTAGGCCCAATTTCACATTAACTAAGAGAAAGTTTTTATAAGAAATGGTTTAGTTTAAGAACCTCCCCAAATTACTATGCTCCTTTAAGACCTATTAGAGATTTACTCATATCTAGTTCAATTAGATGAGATTTTATTAAGGATTTCAAGAAATACTAACAGCCTTCCTAAGTGATATCATTGTTACTGATATTTAGATAAATTAAGCTACTTTGACTGGATTCTTAAATTGTCATGCTCAAGTATGATAAACCATTGTTTCCTAGTTTATTTCCTCCAACATCTAACATACTTAATATCTTATTTTATTAAAGCATTTTAGCTAAGCTTTTAGATCCTTCTTCTCCAATAAAATTTGAGTGAAGACCTTCATAACTGAAGAAACTTAAGTGGTATAGTGAGTTATTTAAAACCAAAGCTTCACTGATAATTTTTGCACCATTTCTAGAGATTTCATTTGATGATAAAAAATATATTTAAACTTATAATAAGTCTAGCTTGACAAGTCTGTTAGTCTTGATCAATAATTCAGCAAATATTTTTGCCCCTTCATCTCCAACTTTATTCCTGCTCAAATTCTAAATGAAAATCAATAACCTAAAGTAGAACTTACGATTTCAACTATTCTATCACTTTTAAGAACAATATCACTAAGAACTTTGCACATTTAGATGCCTAAACTCATTTCTATAAATTTCACTTTACGGTTAAAGGATTCTTAATCACAATATTTCTTAAATTTGTGCATTTACTCTTGATAAAATGGTATTTCAGAGTCAATGCATTTAGCTAAATTTTATATATTAATTTTTTAAGCCATATAAAGAATATCAATTTCAGTATCTTTAAATACAACCTATTTCTAATCTTTCTCAAAATCAGTTATTTCCATGTTTTTGACCTTCTGATGTATTTAAAATAAACTTTGGGGATTTGTATAGTTTTGCTACAGTTTTCTTGCAGAATGAACCCTTTAATTATTCTGAGTATTTTTTTAAGACTTATATATTGACAAAGGACTCCTTTGAATTAGATTGTTAAATTAAGTTGCCATAGAATTTATATTTTAAGAATTTCTTGATGTCTGTGGTCTGCTAAGATTTGTCTAGAAAGTCAATTATATTTAATCTTGTTTTACATCAAGTGGAGTTAGGACATTTTTTTACAAAGTCTATTAAAAAAAAATAATTAAAAAATGATTTTGAAATTTTATTACTTCTAAACAAAATGATTTTCTGAATCAATTTCATAAAGGTTAAGTAAGCTACAAATATTTTTGTTTCTTAATTGCTTTTTTTATTCATTTATTGGTGTTTTACATCTTTATTTATAATTAAAGTATAAAGTTAAATGATATTTCATTCTATAGGGTAAATTGTCCTGGCATGATATATTTGCTTCATTTTATTACAATTGACTTGGTTTGGATAACCTTGGTGGTTGTGTAGTTTTGAAATAGCTATTTATTTTCTCAAAATTTGAGTCGCTCTAATTTCTAGTTAAAATTATCTATAAACTTTTATTGTGCTATTTTTTAGAAATTAATTTAAAACTCTATAGTTTAGCATCTTTGTTTAAGTTTTTGACAATTTTGATTCATCTAATCTTTAGATTCTCTCTGTTTGCAAAGGCACACCATTTATTTTGCAAATTTATTAAGCTTAAGTTTTATTTTGGATATTGACTTAAGAATCTTTCAACTGGGATAATATATTAGATCTTGGAGTGACAGATTAATTATTAGTTTACCTCAAAATAGATACTGGCATCTATTTTTACTTTTATTGTTATTGGAAGTTTATGCTTTTCATTATTTTTATTAATAACATTTTAGCCTTTTTATATATATTCAACCATATGAAAGTCATAATGATTAATATTTACAACGATTAAATTACAAAATAAATACATTTTATTAACTGATAATCATATATAAATGGACAATTCTTTTCGGAAGTAAAAAAGGAAGATCAATATCTCAGACAAGGAAAATATGCTTATGAAGATATCTACCAGACCTAAATCAAAATCCAAAAATTCAGGCAACTAATTATAATTTAAATAGAGAAGTAGAAGTATCATAAGTCAGTACGAGTAGAGTACTATTACGTAGAGATAGCAGTAATCTTAAGTCAAAAATAAAAAAAGAGTGAATATGGCTCCATCTTAGTGCTATGTCTGGGGAGTCAACAATGATTAAAGATTTGGTTTTGAAACAAATTAGTAGCTATACGATTAATACGAGAGTGATTTCGTTTAAACTCCATAGAAATGTTGCTATAATATTGCGATACAGCAAGTTGCATGTGGCCTAAGACACACTCATTTACTATCTTAAGATGGTTTTCTGTATTCTATGGGCTCAAATCATGATGGAATTTTGGGGCTTGGATAAAGTTACAAAGACCTTGTATAATAGCAAAGTCCAAGACTTGTAGAAAATATTCAAAATGTTAAGTCAATTTCGACAGGTGGAAATCATTCCTTAGCTGTAACTTCAGATTATAAAGTCTATGGTTGGGGTTAAGCTGAGCATGGGGCAATTGGATTAAGATTAACTAATACATCAACCCCTGTTGAAATATAATTTGACATTAACAGTAAAAATAGCTCAAATTTTCCTATAAGGCAAGCCTCTTGTGGACTTAAGCATTCAATTTTCCTAACGGTAAGCGGAGAAGTATTCTCTTGTGGAAATGGTGAGAGGGGACAGCTTAGCATAGGCTACACATCTTTGAAAGAATATCAACCTTTAAAAGTATAATTTGATTATGGAATAAATGATTCTGTAAAATTCATCAGTTGTTCTAGTTTTAATTCAATTATTCTCACAGAAAAAGATAGAGTGTATATATCTGGAGAAAATTGTTTCGGATAATTAGGAAACTCAAAATACTAGAAGGAATACGAAAATAGACCAGTAGAAATTTTTGGATTGAGAGATTAACAAATAAAATAGGTGCTAATTTCAGAAAAATTTGGATTAGCTCTATAATACAAAGGAGATATATTTATCTGGGGAACATATCAAGATTAGTTAATTCACAATCCAACAAAGATTTAAATGGAACAGCTACCTCCTTTTAAAGATGTTCAAATATCTAACTCAATTATATCTGCAATAGATATTGATTAGAATCTATGGGTTTGGAACTCAATCAGAAATTAAAACAGTCTTCATATTTCACACATTCCTGAGAAAATTTTAGATTTGGAGGATCAACTTTTCGAAAAGATTTATCTTGGAAATGAAATTATATTTGTAATTTCTTCTTAAGATCAAGAGCAGATTTTACTTTAAGACAAATAAATGGAGTTAGATAAAATATCATAAATTAAAGACCCACTGACCAATAAATTTGACTAGTCACCAAGCAATTTCCCATAACTTGAGTTGCTAAAAAAGAAAATAAAATCAAAACCAAAGTAAAATGAGCTATAGCCTTCAAGCTTCACATTGAAAAAGAAACATAGGAATCAAGGGTAGTCAAACTAACCGACGACTAGAGGGCACAGCTAGTAACCAACAAATAGATCATTGCTAACAAACAAAGTAACTTATAAAGATGTCACCCCTAAAAGGAAGACTTCAAGCAAAGTTCAAGAATAGATCACTCAACACTTAAATTCTACATTCTTAAGTGACACTTAAAACCAAGGTTTATAAACTAGAAAGACACCAGACACGCTTATACCATATACTAATTCGTTCCAAAGTTAGAACAAATCCTTCCACTATAATTATCAAACTTAGCAAAGCGATTTACCTGAATAATACTCGGTAATTAAAATGAGGAAATTAAAAGAAGAGAGCTTTGACAATAAATAAATCATGCCTCAATTTTAAGTTTATACAGACTAAAATATATCAACTCATGAGGATGATTAAGATAATGAAGATTAGCTTCTTAGAGAATTGAACATTTCCCAAAATATGATCTAAAGTAATATCGATTCTATGATTAACCTCAGACCAAGTAACTACAGCCCTTTATCTTCTAAGATTTAAAATAACAATGAGCATTAAAACTACCAATCTTAGATGATCTAGCAAAACTACTCAAGCTAAAACTATAATATTCCTTATAATAATAGGAATTCCTAACCAATCTTGTAGAATCATCTTAACTTCAATTAATCAACTTTCTAACAAAAATGCTTAATAAATTAATCAGAAGCGACACCAACTGACTCTCAAGAAAATATTAAAACCAGTACAGATATCTATTCTCTGCTTATTAAAAATGACTTGGAGTTAAAGCATAGACAATAGTATGAAATGAGTATTCTGAAATAGGAGAATTTGGGTATTGACGTCAATTACTCACCGATGACGTCAATTACTCACCATCGACGTCAATTACTCACCGATGACGTCAATCGCTCACAGTGACGTCAATCACTCACCACCGACGTCAATCACTCACCGATGACGTCAATCACTCGCAATGACGTCAATTACTCACCACTATATATTAATGGTAGAATTTTGAATAACACAGTTAAATTTCGAATTGAAATTTCAAGTAGGGTCCAAAGGCTGCTATTCCTATTAGAGTCATTGGGGTTGAGCCATTTTTCGATACTAAATCGAAATCATTAAAAGCTGGAATAAAGTTGGTTGCAAGCCTTTTATTCATCTACCTTTCTTCTGCCTATGTCAAATAAATGTATTAAAAAGATATATAGATCTATAAGTTTCCGTTTCAAGAGAATTCCATTTTATAGTTTCCAAATTTGAAGTATGAGTAATTACTTTTCTAGGTTCTTAGTTGAACGAGTACCAAATCACTATTTGTGCTTTCTATATCTTTTCATAGCTCGCATCGATGAGAACTTATTTTTAGATTATAATGGGAATGATTAAAAAGCGGTGGTTTAATGAACAAATTTCTTAAGTTATCTCTTCATTTTAGTTAAGTTAATGGTTTAATATGCTACGCTTTTATGTTTAACCTCTTCATGTTTCCGGGTTGATGTTTATTTTGCTGATTCTTTTTTTATCATACTGACGACTTGAAAATCTTTTGTTTTAAATGAGCTTTTGGTTGTAGTTATCTTATTTCAACTGCATAGTAAAGCATATGAATGTGCTGAAGTAAGAATTGTTACCCTTATTTACTATTCAGTAGGAAGGAGATGTATAACTTCATTCATCATATTTTTAATTTGATGCTTCAATTATCATATCCTCCGAACCTTCACAAGGAGCTTGCTACCAACTTTATTTCAGGTTTTAATGATTTCGATTTAGTATAGAAAAAGTGGCTCAACCCCAGTGACTCTAATAGGGATGGCAGCCTTTGGACCCTGCTTTTTGAGATTTCTATTCACTATGAATCAGACCAGATAAGCCTTTTGCCCCAGCAACCTTTTGCAGTCTTTCTCTTTCCGTCAGGCTGCTGCTGGCAAAGGAATCTAAAATTCCAAATGGAACTGACCTTAAATCTAAAGGGAAAACAGAGGTGCTAAAAGTGAATCTCTAGAACCAATAATGGACTTAAGATTGGCTACTAGCCAATAAAGTACAATGTTTCATGCCAAATTGAAATAAGCCTAAATCAAGTTGGAATCCTAGTGATAACTGTCAAATCAAGAAATGTCAAAACTGGGCTGGAGCTTCAACAGGAGGAAGCCAAATACTTTAAATGACCTGACACTTTGTGATTCGAAATTTAACTGTGTTATTCAAAATTCTACCATTAATATATAGTGGTGAGTAATTGACGTCATTGTGAGTGATTGACGTCATCGGTGAGTGATTGACGTCGGAGGTGAGTGATTGACGTCACTGTGAGCGATTGACGTCATCGGTGAGTAATTGACGTCGGTGGTGAGTAATTGACGTCATCGGTGAGTAATTGAAGCAATACCCGAGAATTTAAAACTAAAGGAATAGCTAAATGTAGAAAAGCTTGAGAAAGATAAAATTTCAAGAGAATACCAAATTTTAGTTGAGCAGACTAGTTAAGACAAGTAAAGTTTGAAATGTTTGATCGGATTAGAGGAAGACTATGAATAGTTGCATCTTAAAAATGACTAATTAGCAAACATTAATCAACAGCTATAAGATAGGAATTTAAAATTGAATGAATAGTTAATATAGATGAAGGCTCAGCTGATAAAGATATCAGAGCAGCTTAGTGAGAGAGAAGAAGACTTTTAAAATTTTATGAATTTGGGTTAAAAATTGGAAGAAAATGAACTTTATGTTGAAAATCTCTTGAAAGAAAAAGAAAAAAGAGAAGACGAACTTATTAATAAAATGAGCACATTAGCAGATCTTTATCATAAAGAGAAAGACAAAAATTAAAAAACTATAAATGAACTTGTTAGATAAAACGAAATGCTTCAAAATTTTGAACAGATGCTTAAACACACTTAAATTGAGAGAGATTTTGCAAATAGTGAATATGAAAAAATCAGGGAAGATATGGCTAGAATTAAAGTTGATAGCTTTGTTAAGAAAGATTAATATAAGTCATTTGTGCGAGATATCTCAAACATGTCCCCAAATTTATAAAATGAAAGGGATGATATTGCAGATAAAAAATAATAATTCAACAAAAGCTCAGTAAAGGATCAATTAAAGCAAAGGTTGTCAAACTAAAATATAAACTAAGAATAAGAGGAGAGAGAAAATGATGAATTCAATTAAACATAAAATAAGCGTAGTGAAAGTTTAACAAGACTTTTAAGACAACACAGTAGACACGAAAGGTTGTCAATTGATGAGAAGAAACCAAGTCAGACACTCTACAGATCATTTAATCATAACATGCAATCAAATAATACAACGTCTTAATTCAATATTTAAAAGATAACTTAAGGAAAAGACATTTAAGATAATTATGAGAGAGGAAGGGAAACCTTAAAATCCAAAATTGACATAAAAGAGCGAGAAAACTACAATAATTATGTTTTGAAATCTGTGGAACGCTAAGCTTAAAAAGCAAGTTAAGAGAGAAAATCTATGAATCAATCGTAAAACAGAAGCTCTATATAAAATCTTAATTTATCTAGAATGCTTAGTTCTTGTTGTGAAAATAGAGACGATCTGTCATAATTAACCGATTGTAAAAATAATATGGACTATTAGGGTTTCTTAAGAGATCATTCACCTATGGAGTCACATAGAGAAATAGTTTCAGTCTTACATGATACTCATTCCACTATAAGGCTTTAAGAAGTTAAGAATGACTAGAATAGCATTTTATCAATGAAGCAATTGAATGACCTTGATTTTTTTTGTATACTTTATTTTTATAGCTTGATAAATCTCCTATAAATCAAGCAAAGTCTTAAGATGAGAACAAAACCCAAACTTAAATGTCAGCCTCCAATACTAAAAAGAGTTACTTAAAGCAATTAGTAGATTAAGAACTGTCTGAAATTTCAAACTTAATAAATAACACTCACAAGACTTATACCAATCAATCGTCAACTTATACATCAAATCACACAACTTAAAACTATAGCATTCCGAAGAAATAGCCTCAGTCTAGTTTCAAATATAACTTAAAAGAAAATAATAATGCAGCTGCAAGTTAGTCATATTTCAATACGAATAGCTCTGTCAAGTAATCTTAAAGTAGCAGTAAACATTAATCTGCTGTCAAGCCAAATAAATTTGAAAAGGAAAATTTACAAATTTCTATATAAATTTAGAATTTATAACCCAAGCATTTATTAATATTAATAGATTAGCATCAAAATTTTAAAATGTTAGCAGTCCATAATTCTAAACTGATATAGAACTGAAGAAATAAGTCATTAGAGAAGAAGAATCCCATAATTTTATAAAATAAAATCTCATGAAAAGATTCAGTAGCAATTCTACTGTTGATAATTGTTGAGCTTAACCTTATTATATAAACCTATATTTAGTTTGCTTGATAAATAAATTGCCTAATACCTTTACTCAAATTTTATGATAGTTTGAATTATTTATCTATAATAAATTATATAATTTTATCGATTAATATTTATAATACATCACTTGATTGGGTTTGAATGATATATTTCTTAATTAATTAATCAAATTATAATAAAATTATAAGAAGTCAACAGTTAAATCCTAAACTTAAAAATGGGTGCAAAGAAAAAGAAGAAGGGTGGCAAGAAGAAGAAGTCTACTAAGGAAAAGAAACCAGAAGAAGAAAAGAAAACTATCTTCGAGATACCTGAATATATCCATAAATTAAAAAAATTAATTAGAGTTAAGGGGTTTTGGGGTATTAAATTAGATGCTAGTATGTTTTAAATTTTAGTGAGGATTCGATATTCGGGAGAAAGACAAACAGATCAAATTATAAACTGCGACCAGTAAACTACCCCCAAAAAACCACCACAAACAATGCAAACATTTAAGACTAAAATATAAATAAATCTACTGCAAGTAACACAGCTACTAACAAGTCAATCTTTACTTATCTGTCTAGAATGTCCAAATAAAAACAACAAAGACTTAAAGACCGATTAAGAATAAAAAACATCGAGGATTACCTCAGGAACTATAATGGCTGTGAAGAAGTTGAGGCCTTTTTATGTGAGGAAATCGGCGAGTTAGAGTTTATGAAACTTTATAACAATCCAGATTTCTATAAAGATCAATAAACTAATACGTAAAATTTAAGAACATTAAGTGATGAAGAAAGAAATTTGGCGTTTTTGAGATTAGTAGGTGAAAGAAGTGGTAAAAATGAAAAGAAAACAAGACATGAGGATGTAAAAGCGCAGAAAGTTTTGCTTAAAACCAGTGAGGTTCCAATTTTACTCAAAAATAAGTAAGTTTTTTAAAGTTTTTTCAAGGATTTTCTAGAGATTTGAGTTATGGAGAAAAAGGAAAAGATGAAGTAGATATGCTAAGTGCAAATGATTTTAATAATCTTTTCAAGGACAGAATAAGAATTAGACCTATGTCTAGCAACTCATATCTCCCTGTGAAAAGCAAATTAGTCATGTAAAAACCAGTACTGAACTATAACCAATTCCCTATAAATTAAAAACTAATGACTTGTGGATCATAATAGCATTTGACTCAAAACTTCACTAATTAATAAAATACAATTTCAGGATTGTTTAGTGCCCCCAATAATTATAATCATCACAAAATATGTAAATATTATTTACATATTAAAATCCTATCTCAGAAATAAAAGTTTTTTTGTAGAATAAAACTTTATAAATATAGAAATTTAAAAATCGAAAATTTAAATGGCGGAACAGGATTTTAGAAAAGCATATTCACTTTAAAAGTTAAACTCTCAATAATAACAGCAATTAAGCAATGATTCTTAAAATGTGAGACAGCATTCTTTTTCTGATAATGAAAATAAGAAACTTGATGGCCAACCTCATAAAATTTATAATTTAAAATTTATTGCTAGTTTATCATTCTATATAAAATGGATCAATGTAATTTGTTAAATTTAGGAGAAGTAGTCAAAGAAGAGAAAATTTTAGGAGATTTATGACACTTAAAATATACCCACTCAACATCACTCTCATTTCCCTCTTATTACTTAAATTGCGTTACCAAGTAATACCATTTAATAGCAATAGTCAAATAAATAAACAAAATATTCTGAGAATGATGTGTAAAATTTGAATAATTTGCAAATAGAAAGCGATATGACTATGTGTGATGATAATGGTTATGTATCAACAGCAACCTCAATTTCTGCGATAAATGAATCAGTCATCCAGCAAATTCCATTTACTAATAAAGATCAACAGATAGAAGAGGATGTACAAATATTGAGATAGAGAATTAAGAGGATCAAATATAACACTAATGAATTTGAGTTCGATTAATCAAAATTACCAGAAACGTTAACTATCAACAATAACTCTATAAATCCCACTAGCCAAACAGTTTCTCAAACTAATCTAAGTACCACCTAACCAAATACTAATTAATAGTAGATTGCAAGTAATTAACGTCAGAATGTGTCTCAGAATGAGTAGCTTCATTTCTGTGAATTCTGTGGAATATATCATGATTGAATGCGTTACTAACATGAATTGTAAATAGTATTTTCTCTGCTCACTGGATTCATTCAAACTTTAATGTTTCTCTAGATTACTTTCCATTGTGAACTAACTAATCATAATTCAGTGTTTGATGAGTATTTGAGATGCCAAAGATTTCACAAGAATATGGAATGAGAGCCTCTTATCCCTCTTGAAATCGTCCATGTACAAGTTATTTTGTAAATAAATTGACTGAATATGTAATTAAAAATATAAAAACTGTATAAATATTTGCTTAAGATAAAAGAATATTAAACAACTTTTGGAGTTAAATTGATTTATTAAAAACTTAATTATCCATATATACTGACTTAAAACTCACAAACACACATTCTCCTTCTCTTTGATTAAATAATCATTAAATTTACATTATTGTTAATTAATAAATACTGATGAAGTTTGTCACCACTCTTTCTTGATTCAGTGATTAGTGTAATATTTATTGCATCATTTGCTAGGTTTCTTGGTAGTGCCTCTCTGGCTTCTTCTCTTCTAGTCACTGCCATCATCGCCATCTTATATAAAAAAGTAAATATGACAAAACTGATTCGATCTTGATCTTCATCTGGCTGTTATTGCTTGATGGAGGATTTGTTTCTTGTTAATGGAGGGCTTGTGACGTCTGCAGAAATTGACTTTTGTTTCTAGAGCTGTAGTTTCTGATATATAATTGGAAATAAATATGTGAATTAGATCCTGTTCATTGGAATCTTCATCCTTATCAAAGTGTGCTGCATTTGCTGGCTGCTGTTATAAGATAATTAAATTAATTGATGTTTCTCCTCTTCCATCTCATCCGCTTCTCCTGGTAGGTCTTCCTCAGCTCCTTCCTCTTAATCTCTCATCAATTACTAATGCTGCTATCTCACTTGCTCTAACTTGACACCGGAAGTGTTGCTAGTAGACTGTGTGGAGAGTGAAGCGATTGGTAGAGCTTGCTGTTGATATTACGCGGCTTGAATAGATTATGGGGCAGCCAGCTGTGTCTGCTGCAATTGTTGGATGTTCCAGGCGTCATCAAGCAATTGACGTTAGTAGGGAGACTATAGATCACGTTAAAGAAAATAGTAGAGAAATTTAATCATGAAAAATCCAACAATTTAGTGATAATCCTCACTAAAATAGGGAACTAAATCAAATAAAATGAAAGTATTTACGAGTTAGATTGATGGCTGGAGATGTAGGGACTGGTTGGCTCAAACATATAGCTGCTCGTTAAACTGTCATTCAACCTTGCTTGCCTGTAATTCTAACTCTTTCCACCTCTGGTTTATTAATGATTTCTATTGGTGTAGCACTTTTTAGCGTCTCTTTAATGGGGATTAGGTGTAATTGATTTCTTGTAGTTAAAATAATAGCAGCTGGAGTTGTTGCTATCATTCATGCGGCTATCACCATTATCGTCATCAAATTTCTTGACTTTATTGCTCTCATAGAGTTTATCATAACTGTACTCAACGACCATGTTGCCCTCATAATTGTGATTGTAGTTAGAGACTTCATCCTCCTCTGAGTTTTATGAATATTGATGATTGTAGTTCACATCCAAGAGAGAACTTCGCTCAGGGAGACCTATGTTTGATATCGGTAAATTTATATGTATTTTGTTTTTCATTACTTATTTCAATATAGTTTAAGTTATTGTTTTATTGAATATTATATAAAGTTTTACTTCCTTTTTTAATTGAATTATGAGGATTTACATATTATCTTGAAATTCTCTAATTTTTATCATATTAATATATAAAATCCAAATTCTCAAATTATAATCATCATAATAACGAAAGTAATTAAGAACTTCATAAGAAGGAGAGATAGTAATTGACAATACCAACTTAAACTTTATAACTTAGAATTAAGAAGAAAAGACCAAGAAAATAATCATTTAATAAACTTTAAAACTAGCATACAATAAATAAAACTCCAACCACAACAATTATTAATAATTTTGCACAGAATTAACAGACCAAAAAATTAAAATTATTCAGCACTATGACCACTCCAATTCATTAACAAGAATCTTTCTCTTAATAAATGAGCAACGTACTTACACATCAACAGTCAAAGAAAGAACATTAAATTAAATTAAACATAGCATCTAGTAATTAATTTAGAACTATGGACTCTAGAAAAAGCCTAGATCTCATGTCAATATCAATGACTCCAACCCCTAAAGTAAATTTTAGGGAGTAAAATTAATTATAATCATTTCAGCAATTACAAGGGGATAGACCGCAATCTTCTCATAGATCACTTAAGAAGAGTTAAAGCTAGCAATTATTATTATAGAATGTAGAAATTAATGAACAGGCTATTGAAATGTAGAAGAAGTAGTTAGTACAACTAAACAGCATATTAAGCAAAATAGTCACTGATGTGTCTCCAAAACACAAAAACAGTAAATATTCAATGATTAATGATGCAATATCCAAAGACGAAAAGGTGATAGGATTAGTGCCTCTTAATTCTAAGGAGTCTAATTAAGCTTATTCCAGTCTTAAATCTATAATAAAATAGAAGCAGCAGATGCAAGATGATAAAAGAAAACTCACATTCCTATAAAAAGTCAAAACGCTCTAGAGTAATTAAATTTTGGTTAAATTTAATTTAAATGTTGTTTTAAAATCATTGAAATACTGTATATTTTCATGTATTATTTATAATAAAGCAACTAAACTCCCTCTGATTATTTGAAAAGCAAGCATCAGACTGTAGATTTTTTAAAGTTAGACATGAGGCCTTTGAAAAACTAAAAATAATCAATTAAAGAGAATAAAAAATGATAATAATTTGAATTTTGGTAAATCCTATTATTTCTTTAAGATTTATGAAACCATCATAGTAATTTAATGTTGATAATCCATATTGATACATAAAAGTCAAATAATTGAAATTAATGGTAGTAAAAATAACCTAATTAAAACTTAAATTAATAATTTAAAGTAATTATAGAAATGTCTAATTCTCCAACTAGCAATACTTTCCCACCCCTATAATAGTAGCAGTCCCAATAAGACAATGCAAGTCCCCTAATGCCTGCCCATTCAGCTGCCAAAAGAACAAAACGAACCCAAGTTCAAGAAACCCCTGATGACTTCGATGAGAGAGCAAAGTAGAATGCATCTCAAGTGACAAAAATACATGAATTCAGAAGGGAAAACATTAGAGAGCTAGAGGCTCCAAAGAAAGATTACTTCAACTATGATCCTGAGGAGCAAAAAAGATATAATGCACTCAAGATGGAGACTTTATTCAAATTTTAGACAACTTATAAGGCTATAAAATGGGGTGTTGTTGTGGGAGGAATCATAATTTATTAACGGAAATAGATAAATTTAAATTAATAATAATATGTCAAAATAAAAACCATTTAAGATGAAAACGGAACCATGATGTATTTATAATAACTTTGTAAGTTAAATTTATGATATCTACAATTTTTAATACTCTTTCAGCAATACTATGAGTCAGTGATGATGAAAGATAGAGACTTCAGAAAGGAACAGAAAAGCATTGGTTAGGGAAGTTTATTAATGCTGACGAAGAAATCTACAAAGGATACTTGAAAAATAACAAAAGCTGTTCGAGATCTCCATTTTCTAAAAAGTTAAAAAGTATTCGAATTATTATTAATCTTATTGCTAATACCATCTATTTCTCTCATTATTTTTCATGAATGTTTGCTTTTCACAGATATTTCCGTACCAGAGATTTCAATGCAGCGGCTCACTGGTTCACAGTCATGTCTTTCGTCAGCTTCTTTAACATTTGGATTTCCTACGGTTTACAGGAGTTTGTTACAGAGTACGGTAGCAGAAAGAGTTTGTCTTTAGCTGCAAGAAATGAATATCATACCAATGCATACTAGAGCTACTTGGATAATATGTAAGTCACAGTGAGACCAATGGATGATAAAATTCAACCAGTATTGCATAACAGCTAGGTCATGGCTTTGAACGATTTTATTAGAAACTACGATGAATATCTGAAGGATAGATTTGGAACTACCGAGCTGTCTAAAGATGAAATGATAGCTAACATAGTCATAGCAGCCAAAGAAAACCCAGATAACTTAACTACTAATCAACTGGCATAGATTCAGATGATCAAGAAAGATATATACTAGAATGAAATTGCATCATAGATCAGAAATGGAAAAGCTCTTAAAGAATATGTAGAGAATGCTTTGGAGTAAATTGATTAAATAGATCTTAAAAGTTACGATTTCTCTAGAGATCCAGACAGAAGCTACAAGTCTGTTTTGTGAATAAAGTTTGTTATATGATTAAATTAAGATAAATAACAAATCAAACAATTTCATATGTTGTTTTCATAAAGGATGTTATATGTCGCAATCTTTAAATTAATTCCTTTCAATTATCTTCCTCACTGCTGCTAAATCTTCTATCAAACCTTCGATCATCCAGTCCTTCTAGATTTTAAAAAGTTTCCAAAAGTTTATCATTCAATCTCTGCTAAAAAGCCTCTCGGTATTTCACAGAGTAAGTACTAAGAAATCCATATAAATCCTCGAACTTCTACTCTGGATCGCTCAACTGAATTTAGCTCCCATTTTTCCCATCTACAGCTGAAACTATTTTAATTCCTGAACTATCCCATTTCATGTCAAAAACATGATTTTCTAGTGTTATCAAAGTTAGAGTAGCTTTAATCCCAGGGTTTATTGAGTGAAAAGTAATTGACTTAACGAAATTAGAATCCAGAAATTCCTAGCATTCCTTGTTGAAGTCAAATTATTCGTCTGGAAAATTTTTTGAGTCTTACTTTTAATGCTTTTTTTCCATTATTAAAATTTATAGATATAATTATTTATAAACGAGAGATTGATTTATTAAGAGTTTTTGCTTAAGAAATGAAAAATAGTGAAGAAATTAATGTAACAACAAATTTACCTGAATAAAGTTTAAATATTAAAATATTATATTATTGGCAGTATATTCACTGCAAACTTGGAGTATTAGGAGTTTTCTTTAAATCTGGTAATCTTTCCTTGACTTTAGCAGCCTCCTCAGGAACAGATGAGAAATCAAGAGCTTAGAAGTTATTTTTAGGAGAAGGTTCCTTCTTCTTAGGTGGAGGAGGATCTTGCTTAGTTTCCTAAGGTTTGGGAGAAGATTTACCAAAATTTGAAGAACCTTGATTTGCTGACCTGTCTGGAGGCCTCAATGTTTATGGAGATGGCTAGTATTGTTATTAGGGTTACTGCTGTGATGGAGCTGCATCTCTAGTCTAAGGTTCCTCTTTTGGAGGTGGATCTATTTCGAAAGATTCAGGCTCGTCGTCTGAACCTCTCTATCTTCTTGGTATGTACTCATCACTTCCACTACTACTAATTGTAATTTCCTTCTCCACAAGACTATCTTCAGTTGCTTCATCTTTTAGCAAATCTATTGACTCATTTGAATCTACTTCCTCCTCTGAACTTTCTTAAGAATCCTTCTCTTCTTTGAAATCCCGGGTCCAATTGCAAATATCTCTAAGGTATCTCAGCATTTTTACGAATTCCATAAATGCCAGAATCGGTGGAATTAAAACAAAGTATTTTCTTATTTAATTAAAAAGAGTTGAACAAGATTTATCAAAAGGATAAGAACATAAAAAGAGAACATTTTCGCATATTCTTACGAAGTTGAAAAGCTTACAACTGAATCCTTGTTAGCATATCTAATCAAAACTAGGAAACATACCAAAGTCATAAACTCTTCAAATATAATCATGACATTTTGAAGATTCGATTTGAATGGTCTCACATATGAGAGATACATCAGGGATGTAAATTAAAGAATTGTGCTTATTGCCAGTGCGTAACAATACTGCTTGAACATAATTATTGCAATCAGCACAAATAAAGACTTCTTGACGCATTAACTCAACAAATAGAAATAGCATGTAGGGTGTGAAGTATCGTACTCGGCAAAGATATGTTGAGATCTGGGGTTTTTCAAGTCTTCATCTTTCTCAACTGAATTCAACTCTCTCATATAAACTCCACCTTAGTAGCATAAATAAGCAGGCCAGCAAAGCAAAAATACTGCTACAGCTACTGTCGTTGCAGTTGATATCTTTTAGTCATTGTTTTCTGCAGACAACTAAAATTGTATTATAAATAGAGATAAACTTTACAAATAAGAGTGAATAGCAGACGTCAAAACTCATTTTGACATAGGTGAAATTCATGCCAGCATTGAAAAAGTTATATCTATATCTTTGACATAGATTCCTGATATATGGTACTGATTGTAGAACAAATTCAATAGCAAAGAATACGCAATCATAAATGTTATATTATGGGAATAGGATAAAACAATTAATAGGCATATTTTAGTTAATAAAGGACAAAGAGTACGGCCCAAAGAATAATCAAGTCCCCACTTTATTGTAGGATAGATGATGAAGTGTAGCCAATTCTGGTAAACTTATAATCAGGGGAAATGTTTGAGAAGCTACTATCGTCAACAAATCCACCAAATAAAGATCCTCCTATTAGTGTAAATCTTAACCCTACTTGAAGCATAGTTTTGAAGAAATTTACCAGACATGTTGGGTAAACTGCTTGATACATTACTGCCATACCCACTATAGAAAAACATGTAAAATATAGGAATCTATTTTACAAATTTAGATGTTTCCAATAAGATGAAAGAGAGCAGCAGTTGATTATAAAAATAAAGCAAGAACAATTGCTAATCCAAAATTTAAGTACAGCATGGCAAACATGAGTCCTCTGTAAGAATTAGTTCCACAATCTATTAAAAAATAAAAATGATAAGCAAAGTTACCATCCCCAGAAGTATCATCTTAAGGTTCTAAAGCTAATGTGAAACCACTCTCTTCTGTCGATGTTCCATATGTGCCGCTTAAAAGAGTGGCTTTATTTAGTATATTGAAATAGAAAGTTTCAAGCCCATAGAGTTACGATGGGATAACTAAGTCTATAATAATTGGATTATCAGGGACAGATTTCAAATTATTCTTATTTCTCAGTGACCAAGTAAAAGTATATGGTGGAATTGGACCATCAATTGTAATACTCCAATCTGTTTCTTGCCACGAACTGCCTATCACCACTGTTTCATTGAATTTTATGTAAAGTTCTTTGTTATCAACTATATAGTAGTCTATAAGTTTAGGCTTTGATATCTTATAGCACTCAGAAGGAAGCAAAGTATGAATAACTATACAAGCCCAGCCAAATTCAACTTAGCAAGTGCTGCTACAACCATCCCCATTATCTACGTTAGAATCATCGCAAGTTTCTGTGCCTCTAAAATATCCATCTCCGCATGTAGGTGTGCAAGTATCCTTATTAGTGAAATTTCCGCCTGAACATTTCCAACCAATTTCAATTTTGCAAGCTTTGGAGCATCCATCACCACTAACTGTATTTCCATCATCACACTAGTAATTCAATCTGTTTTAGCCATCTCCACAAGTCTCGAATAATAAATTTGCTTAACATTAGATAATTTTATTATTTGTAACAGATGTCTCTGTAAGTCAAGCCTCCTCCAGAACATGTATAACCATTCTCAACTAGACAAGTTGAAGAACAACCGTCGCCACTGACTGTTTTTCCATCATCACATGCTTAAAGCACTCTCCTACTATCTCCACAAGTTTCTTTACACGCATCAGCTGTAGTATTAGTTCCTCCACTACAACTCCATCCAGGTTCAACTTTACAAAAATTATTGCAACCATCTCCTGACACTAAATTTCCATCATCACATTCGTGGTAGCCCATTTATTTTCCATCCCCACATTCTTCTATGCATCTCATTCCTGGGTAATGGAGATCGAAATCTGTATCATAACAAGACAAACATTAATACTCGTCAGAGCCAAAGCATGATCTACAGTGAGGGTGGCATACTCTACAATCGTCATGCCATTGGTGCTCTTGACAATCACCATGGAAAATTTATGTTAAATAAAATATACCTTTCATTAAAAAGTAAAGCTAATGTTCATATTTTTATACATAAAATTAACGCTTAATATTTCAGGGGGTTATAAATCTGAATAGCATTTATACCGAAAATCTGTGTCATTTGATTTATGCTCTATATCACACTGCCTGCACATTCTCCCATTAAAAGCTAAACATCCTCCAGCCGCTATGAAAAATAATTTAAATAAAATTTCTATCACAATTGAGTTAAGTAATCAAAGACATATAAATGAATGTTATTACTTACAAGCTAATCTATAATTATGAGACAATTCCAGTTCAATCTTAGGGTATTCAAATATTTTGACTTTTCTGATAATCCCTAAAAACCCTTATCCTATCCTCAGCTCTGCACTTTTTCCGAAATCATTGAATATTTAATTATAGATGCTGCATTAATAATGTAGGAATACATTCGATTTGGGAAAAAGAATTAAAATTAAATTAATTAAATATTAAAATCATGGCAGTTATCAAATCCAAAGTTACTCAAAATTCAAAAATAAATAAATTTACTGTAGATCCGGTAATTTAAGCTGGACTTTGTTGCATGGAGAATTCCTGAATCATCCCAAGAAGCAAGATATTTTGATTTTGAGCGAATTACCAAAAATAGTATAATGGGTTTTCTCACTTTGGAGAAGAGATATATTCATTATAGCAATAACAACCACCTTCTCATTTTTAATGCGACATCCAGAGAGTATACAGGGTTTGGAGACATTTTCAAAAACATAACTGAAGGTAATTAATAATTAATAATTAATTAATTTTAATTTTAATTCATTTTCCCAAATCGAATGTAATCTTTCAATACAGATTGAAAAACTAGATACATTGCTTGGATTAAAAATTGTTTATCTTCATTACAGTTGCAGCGAAATAATACCATGATCCATATATAAATGCTTATTCATAAATATCTTAAATTTTTAATATGGGATCCATTCACAACAGTGACAGGCATCAACATTTTTATAGCATTAAGAGCCATAACAGCTTAAGGGCCAGCGTCAAACCCCATCATAAAATAATGCCCTCCATTGATTTTTCTCACAACATAGGCATTATTAGCTATTATAGTGGAGTAATTAAATCTTATCCAAGTTTCCACAGTGAAACTTTAAATGTCTGCATTTTGGTTATTTAGCGTAGGGTGATTGTTAAAATGGAAATTTTGTCTTCTAAGGAATTTTATCTATAAAATTATAACTATTTATGGCAATTAACTATTATAAGCCATAAAAAGTAAAGTATTTGTTGACATGATCAAAGTAGAGACCTTATCTGTCAACATATATGGGCTCTGTACCGTTCGTTGGTTCATTAGCATAGGTGTCTATACTTAATGGGTCAAGTGGCCGAGTGAAGGTTCCTAGGTCTTAAAGTACATAAGTCCAAAACGTCCATTTCGGAGGAGAAAAATCATACCAACCCAGAATAGATTTCTCATATTATTAAACAATGAACTTATCATTTACTTTAATATTTCTGAATTATGTTCTAAATATATTGAAAATATTGCTGGATACACATAGGAATATCTGAAACTTTGCATAGATTACAATATGGCTAGCATTTATCTATAAAAACATAAATATAAAAAGTATGAACTTACAAGTGTATTGATCAAAGATTTAGAATTTTCCAATGTTTTTCTTGTAAATTTATATATGTTGAATTATTCCTCTAAATGTATCTTAATTAAATAAACTTATTTTTGTATACTAAAAATGAATTAATTTACTTAGTCCTTTAAAATACTAATAATCTACGAGAGAAAAAAATATGATAAAAAATAATTGAAATCTGTGACTGTAGTATTAGTCGCCATTATTCCACCGACGGTGAAATAATTAAGTGGGTCGTCCACCCATTTATAAACAGACGGATACCTCTTTGTCATATTGTAAGATTTATGGTCTTCTCTGTCCGTGAAATAATACCCGCCAAATGATGTGTAATTCTTGTCGTCATATATGTTAAAGAATAAATATTGCCAGCCCACTATAAGAAATTGTAAATACGAGGAATGAGACTTACATTAAGGCACCATGTCTGAAATAGGCACGTCATCCAACCCATCTGTATCGAATAGCAAAGCTGCCTAAGCTTAAAGAGTTGAGCCATCCTTCACTGTGAAGAAAAACTTGTTTTTATCGAATCTTAAACATAAACTTATGCCTGGATTTGTGGCATTCACCATATTAAATTAATGTGATTAATCAAGATATTCATGTTTAAATTTTTAATTAGGGTTTTGCTTGCACCATAAAGTATGTTGAGCGCCAGTAGTTGTATTTATATCCATAATGTAGACCCACATGCCTATTCCAAACTCTTTCTTTAAATCCATGTTTGTATGTGGCTCTGCTATATTAATCTCCTCGCCTTCGAATATGTTTCCATTCCACAATCTATTAAAATAAATACAACAATTATTCAGTGTAAATGTGACTTAATATAAAAAGTGAATAATTATGTTAAAAATAATTTCAATTTGATTATATGTATAATCTATTGGGTCTCTTGAATAGATTATTATTATCTCCGAATCTACCGAAGAATAGCCTTGGTCTGCCTGTGTGAATTTCAGTCTATAGGGGATAGGTGCCAGCCACAGGAAGTTAAGAATAAGTCGTCTCACTTGTTGGATCAAATATTGTAAAATCCATTTGATTTAATGAATTTTCTTTATAAAAAAAGTATAATTCTCTTATGAATAGCCATTCAATATCAGGAGTAGCTTAGTATGACAGATAATTCTGGCATTAAATGCTGGAAAAGTACAAGCTTACTATTGAGAGTAAGTAAGCAAAAATTCTGAATTTTGACTTGAGATAATTAGGATTTTTGGGCTAGTTTTACATCTTTCCTAATTCTATTTTTAATTATTACATTAATTATTCAATAATTTACCTTAACCTTCTTGCCTTTCAAACTAATACTTAGCATTAAAAACAATTAAGAAAATTAAGAAAGTCTTTGCATATTATATTTGGTTTTTATATCTATATTAGAAGTTTTCTAAGCAAGTTCTTACTTGTAATATTATGGCTTTCAGGCAAACTTGACTTTCTTGTTGTTGAAAGTTGAGCTTCCTTAAAACTAGTCAGAAGTTTAAGTGTCTGCCAGGGTGTCTTGTAGTCGTGCATCCCTACCATATGGTTTCCTAATGGCACCCCTAGTTCCATCTGTTATGTCTCCCCCTGGCAAGTCGTCATAATCCTCTGTTACTTCAATTTCCTCTTCATAGTAACTTGACTCGTCGACCTTGCTTGGTTTTCTCTTAGGTGGAGCTTTATTTTCAGGAGGCTTTTATTACTGTTTATTATTCATTGGTTGTTACTTTTATGATTGAGTTTTAGATTAAGGAAGTTTTTACTATGGCTTCTTCAAATCTGCATCCATAGTTTCATTTAAAGGTTTTCGTTCTGACATAAGTGGTTTCTTAGGCGTTGTCATTTACATCATTTTCTTAGGGGCATTTTATTAAAATGTTGTGGCAGGTATGGTGTAGTCTTGAGTGAGTTCTAATTGAGGAGGACTGCGCTTTTTAAAGTAAGTAAAAGTGAACAGGTAATTCAACACAATTACAATCGAAACCACACCACCATAGGCATAACCTATGATGCGATGCACATTTCTCGTCATTCCAGAGTTGATAAAGATTGTATTGGCAAATAGTGCTATACATATTAGAGTACCTACTTCATCAGTCAGTGCCATGATATTGAAGTATTTCTCTTTATAAGGTTTAACCATAAATATATATCCGATCCACTAAAAGTAAAATTAGAATATCAATAACTTACAAGAGCTTAAACTAAAAGCAGCATAATCATTTAAACAGGCTTATTTTATAGTAGTGCAATCATAAAGATTGAAGTTAAAAATTTCATCCCCAAAAATACCGTGTAAAAAGCTTAGGATTAAGCATTTTAATTAAAATAACCAAAAAACCCTCTCCAGCGCTTAGCTGGAGATGACTTCCCTTCATTTATCTCGTTCCTGTAAATGATGTCAATTAATAAATAACATTTTCAATTTTAGTTGATAAAATGCTTAAATGATGAGCTGAGAACCTTAGAATCCAATGAAAGCCAACCCAAGAATCTATTAAAATATTAATTAGATAATACTTACTATAAGGATAACTCCTCCTGCAACTGCTGTACTACCTCCAGCTTCAAGATTGCCTGCTCCAAACATTCCAAGAAACATAATTTTGTTGAAGCAAATGCTTCCCATAAAAATGAGTAAACTTTCCTTTATCCTGGCTGATGTGTACCTTGACAAATCACTAATTTGGTAAGATTATATTAATCAATTTTCTTACCTCTTATTAGGTTTACCCAACACAAAAGCTAATCCCAAGGCAGCTGCAACTACTATCCCAACAATTAGAAATAGGTCAATCATCAAAGTAAATACATTGTAAGATCCATAGCTAAAAGAATAATATTTATAGGGAGTGCTTGGGTTGCTTTTTAAATCACTGGTAATCATTTCAAGGAAAAATGAAACGTGGAAGTTCACATATTCAAAGCTCTTGCCAATTGTTCGACCCTCAGTTGACATGTTTGATTATGTCAAAGGAAGAATTTAGGCAGTCTACAAAGCTTCTAAAATTAAAACATTAATAATTAAAAAGCAGTAGTTAGATGCCAAATTGCAGCTATGGGAAAACTATAATAAAGTAATTATATAAGATAAGTTCTTACCCTTTGATTCCTAGTACGATCCATATCACTACCAGCAAAAGCCATGCAAAAGCTATAATTAATCCAAATCCAGAGGATGCACCATATATTATTTATTATTTTACCTTACCCTTGAATTTCTCTGCCATACATCTGAATCGAATAACTTGTATCTGTTAAAGACGCACTTGTGCTGCTACTTATAAAATCATCTCTCTGAAATTCTATGATAAATTTTTCATCACCAAAAAGCTGGACTTCTTCACCGAATGAAAGAGAGAAAGATAACTAACTAGTTGGAGTTTTCTAATTGATGGCTATGTCATTTACAAATCTTATATCAACATTGTAAACTTAAGCAATTGTTGGCTTAAAAATGAAAATATAAGTTTGACTATCTCAGTTTATGATGACTAAGATCCAGAGATGTAGTACTTTATGGATCTTGAAGAATCGAAATTATAAGAAAAAAGAACAGACTCATTCAAATAGACTACTATCTCAGTATCGTCTCTTGACAAAGAGTGTCCTGTGATTCTGGGTCCAAAAGCCTAATAGCAACTCATTGTACTATCTGCCAATAGGATACAAGCATAGCCAGGTTCAACTGTGCAATTGATGAACAACCATCTCCACTGTCATTATTTCCATCGTCACAAGAATCAGTGTAAGCTATGCCATCTCCACATATCTCCTTGCAAGCACCTCCTGCATCACACTTGAAGCCTATTTCTTACTAGCAATACTAGTTACAGCCATCTCCATTCACTAAATTTCCATCATCACAAGCGAATTTGAAGCGTGATACAGTAGACTTCTTGCCAAAGTATTAGAGGTCACCACAAAATTCATAGCAGTCTGATTTTGACTTGTCTGCTGTGGTTTAGCAATACCAGCCTGACTCGACTGTACAAGTAGATGAGCATCCGTCATTGTCGATTAAGTTATAACTTTAAAAATTTAAGTTTAATGTTACAAATTTATGATTGATAAGTGATTAAGAATAGATAATTTAATTTGTTTATGAAAATTTTAATACTGACATAAAATTATTTACATATCTATTGGAATTACATTATATTATAATTTTTTTCTAATTATTAAAACTTTAATCAAAATTAGATATCATCGTATATTTCCCTTTAATTTTATATATTAATTTTTTCGAATAAAATTTAAGTATTATACCATCATCACATGCTAGTATTCCAACACTCATACCATCTCCACATATTTCAGTGCAGACATCAGGTGTACTATATAAAGAAAATAATTTTGAACTGCTGCTTCCACCACTGCATTTATACCCCTATTCAACTTTGCAACTTGACGAACAGCCGTCGTTGTTATTAGTATTCCCGTCGTCACATTCGAATGTTCCATAATTGAAGCCATCTCCACACACTTCTTTGCAAAATGTGTCAGCATAGAATATCTTATGAGTAGTTTCATCGCAAGAAAAACTTAAATATTTCACGAATAAAATTAAAAACAACTGTAAACAGCTGAATCATAGCAAGTATTGCATTTAGTACTACATGAAGTGCACTTACCACCATACTCACCAGGATTGCAATCTGAAAAGCAAGTTCTAGCAAAATTATTATCACACTAGTCACATTAAGAAAACCCCTAATTTATTTTAATATCAACTATATTGAAATATGAGCAATACAATCTAAAAAAAACGAGCCCCAATTATTAATAACATAGAATTTTTTTCTTATAAAGTTGTTTTTTAAATTATAACAGGAACTTATTAAATATAACTATTTTTATTCTTAAGTCAAAGAAAGGAGTTCCATATAATTGTTATCTTATTAAAATTGTGTGTTATATAATAATTACAAACTTACACATAGGGTCATCAGTAAATTCTATGCCTTAATAATCATATTTTGTTGTTTGAATTAATAGGGAAGTATGAATAAAGAGTTATTCTTACTGAAATTAATAATTTTAATTAATAGCATTTTTGAGAATATTTTGCCCTATTTTAAATAAAGTTAAGTGCAATCTAATAAAGTGTTTTTTAGATTTTGATTGAGTCGTACTGAATTTAGTGCAAGCTGTGGACTGATATATTTGGTAGTCTGTTGAATAGTACAATTTTGGATAGTCATACACATGATAAAGTCTTATCATAAACTTTGTTGAATATAATGACAAGATATTAAAATGATATTTTTAGATTTTTTACCTTGAAATCCAAAACCAAGGTCAATTAAATTAGTGCCACTATCTGCGAAAGCAGTAGGGAAGATAGTTCCCGAGCATAAAACACCATCTTTATTGTAATAAATACACACTTAGTTTGTGGTTGTAGTTTGCTTTATCAGTGCTACTTGCAAGAAATGCCATTTATACATGTCAACAACTAAAATAATGAATTTTATCTTAAGTAATTTAAAAATAGATTTGGTTTCTTAGTTTAACTAACTCTATTTTATTGATACTTACTTTACTTATAGGATATTGTAAAATATATAGTTGTTGCATCCAAAGTCACAGCTACTTGATAATTAATGTTTTAATTGAATCCAACGCTAAATTTATATGCAGTAGCTGACTAAATGAAAGAAATTTATTACTTAAAAAATTTCTTACTGATGCTTTTCTCATTAACAATTGACCTGATCCTAAATTTTAGTAGGGCCTAAACCAAAACTCTTAAGTGAAAGAAGCTCTAGCAAATCTTATTGCTGATTTTGAAACTATTTTAGTCAGACCGTTGAAAAATAAGCCTTGTTAATGAACGAAGTAAGGATCTGTTGCCGCTACTTTGTTTAACTATAAGTATAATTAAGGTGAGAAGTTTATGCAAAATTAATAGACAGAATAATAGGTAAAAAGCTTTGAGTAAGTTTTAAAAGAAAGATCCTAAGTACCTTACCTAAAAGTCATTTTTATTAGGAGACTAATCTTCGACTAATTGTCTGTAGTCAGGCACATTAAAATCTATCTGTACCATAATTTAGCTTTATTATTTTTCGATGCATTATCCATTATCCTCAATTCTACACAGCCTGCATTCACTAGAGCATGCTGAATTTGATATACTCCCAAAAACTTAAGCATTTGTTAATTTGTAAACTACTTAAATTAATGATCATAAAAATTAATTTGATTGATTTAACATGATCTAATATCATTATTGATTAAAGTTTAGTTGTATATCCTTATGTTGTTAATGACTCCTTTAAATCCAAGTGTCACGCTATAAGTTGAAGTAGCTGTGCAAGTAGAGCAAGTTAGTATCCCACCTATACATGCCATAAAAGATGTAGCATCCTATAACTGCACAGTAAAGCTGACTGTTGTGCCAATCTGAGATGTGGCATCAGGTTTGTAAACCCAAGCTTGTACAGTGGATACTGATCCAGTCACATCAAATCCAACTGCTACAAAGTTCCAACCTAAAGATGGTTTCACAAAAGTATTGGTCTCTACAAGAGTACCAGCAGCTGAGGATCCAGCTGCATTTACACCAGCCCATATAGTTGTGCCTTTGATTTTTACGCAAACTCTTGGGGTGGATACGTAGGTTGGCAAGATCATTAATTTGCACCAAATTGTTTGTTCAGTGGTTAAATCTGTGATGTAAACCCATGCAGTAAAAGTGAAAGTTACACCTGTGTTGAAAGAAGGGTGGGGTGCAGCACATCCAATCAATTTAATAGCAAAGAATCATACATAATATGCATTACTTTGTAAAGTATTTACTTTAATAAACGTTATCGCTTTCAAAGAGAAAGCCTGTTTTAGATAAAATTGCAGCCGGAGTCAGCAAATATTCTACAGAAAATAGTTTTAGAGATATTTAAAAAAGTTCATTCCTCAAAATTAGTCAATTAAAACATTAATAATAGTGTTATATTGAACATTCTTAGAACTGCCATATAATTTTAGGATATCTCATATAAATTTAACTTACATTTATTGAATTAAGGAGCAGGCCCACCTGAAGAAGCAATTGTATTAATTACATCTCCAGCTGCATCTACATTGTAAAAATTCCAACTTAAATATTAGGTGGGTAGAGCTGCCTAGCTTAAATTCACTATAAATTAAATTTAGATATTGAACTCAATTATTTTTATAGAATCGGTATTATTTATTACCTATGAGGGATATTAAATATATTTTATTTAAAAATAATTGAAGATATTAAAGATATATATATATATATATTTATAAAGGATACAATCAGGAAAATCATTGGAAATTTGAATTAAAACTCCTAAATTTTAAATAAAAATTTAGTCTTTAAATTTTGAGCAAATAATTTTAATATTAATTTATTAAAAAGTAACTTATTATTGCTGTTAAAAATATATTTATCTAATTCGAGAAAGTTTTATTTAATTAATTATGAACATTACTATAATTAGAGACGGCTAATTGACTATACATACATACATTAGACAAATCTAGGCTTTCTAGATAAAAATATAAATTTATTTTGTCTTTTCCATTGAATACATTTATCAAAATTCTATAAAAGACTGTTATTTTTTTTAACTTAATCTTAATGATATATAATAGAATTTATAACTATATGAAGTAAAATTAAATTAAAAATATTATCATGAATGCAGTTAATTTTAAAATACCTTCAATGAAAGATCAAGAACATAAAGTTTGGTAAATTAATCGCTACTAAACATTTTGTCAATAATTTAAATTTTATTTCATCTCCTCAAATCAATCACACTTAAGCAATATTTCAATTTATCAAATTTTAAAACAAATATTTCTGTCTAAATGTTTCTTGTCTTATTTTAGAAATAATACGTTGATTTAAACTTAAATATGTCATTTATTATTTTGTTCTATTGTGTTCTAAACCTAATAATTTAGACATTTTATTATAGTATTCAATCTCAAATTTATAAATACGAAAGTTATAAGCATTAAAATATAAATCTATATATAACATTATATAATGAATTTTTTTAAGCTTCTATTTATATGCAATTTATCTAATGCGAAATATAACAAATAATTGATTCTTTATTTTTAGATTAAAATATTTAAAAAAACTGTATTAAAATAATTATAATGGGTTGCTGTTGCACAAAAAAGAAAACATCATCCACACTTCCTGTTAATGATGATGTTTATAATAATTAACAATATTGTAGTAGTATTCATTAAATTCTAATTGAAATTATTTTATTAATCATGATTCTGCAATAAAATCAAGATATAACCTAGGGAAATAAAAATGAATAATCTTCAGTAAATCTCATAGGTACACCCCCTCCACCTATGGAAAATCACGAATTTATAATTCAATAAGATTCGAATTACCCATCTCCAATGCAATAATAAAACAAACCATTTAATGAAAACTGACCTAAAATCAGAATAAATACAGATGAAAATAGGAAGTCTTATCAATTTTACTCATACAAATTCTTGCCTGTTAATTTGAGAGCAGAGTATAAAACTAAATTTAAGCATTTACCTGCACCCCCAGAATATTTGTCAGATTAGATTAAGGAAATTATGATCACTTTAAATATAGCTAGAGCTAATCCAATCTATTTCTCTAATAATTAAAGTATAATTTTGAAAATTATTTGTTTTTAGCAAAACTAATACCTTTTTCTTAGCAATATTCTAATAATGTGATTGAAGTTATAAGAGGGAGAATGCATGCTGATAAAATGTACTATAGTTTTTCTCTAGGAATGGTTTAAACTATTGAAGGTGCAGAGGCAGTTGATTCATTAACAGACTTCCTAAGTAAAATTTAGCCGAAGCAAGGTAAGGGATTGATGTGGAACCCTAAACTTGCAGCTCTTGTAGATCCTGATGAAATCAGAAGGATTGATGTTTAAAATGTAACCGATTAAGAAATCTAAGAGGGTGAGTAGGAGTACATTAGAAACAGGTTGCTGAATGAATGCGATTATGCATATGAACATATTTATGTATTCACCGAATTTATGACAAGTTTTGGATTTGAGATTGTAGGAAATTTACTCAGAGAAGACGGAAGTTAACAAAAGTTAATAAGATAAGTTATGATGTCCCCGATTATTGAATATGTAACAATATTTCATGAGTAGCACATATCAGGGTAAGTAATAAGTTACATCATTCTCGCTAGCAAGGAAATTTCAAAAGAAGAGTACCTATTAATCTAAAAAAGGAAATTCAATTCAGACGGCCTGAATTACCCTAATGCCGATGATACTCTTGATATGTCAGTTATAGAGGAAACGATTAATGGACCTACAAGAACATCTCAAGATTTCTTAAGCAAAATCTAAAAGGACAATAACAGGTACTCTCGTAAAAGTTCTATGATGCGAAGTTTGATAAGTGGTGAAAGAATGACAGAGAGACTAGATCGTGTACCTTATTATGCCAGTTATCCTGAATCGATTAAAGAAGAGAGAGAATCCCCAAATTATTCCGCTTTGTAAACACCTAAACAAAACATGCTGATTATAGATAACAATATTGATTAAAAATCTTAATAAAAACTAATCCAGTTTAGTTAAAAGCCACCTTTACACATCAATAATCCACCATAACCTGTTTATGATGATTAGGTTTCTTATCAAATATCGAACAAAATGTCAGAAAAGATACCTACAAGTCTTTACTAGTAAAATCTAACTCCCTTAAATATCACTTAAAATAATCTTTAACCTACTTTTGGAAAAGCTTATATTTTTTTTCTGATAAGCATTTTAAATCATTTTTATTTTTACAATTATAAAATAAAAGCTTTAGATGAACCTCAAATAGAGACATCTAGGACTATAAATGTGATAAAAAACCAAAACCCCTCAGTAATGACAAGCATTTAAGACCAATAAAACCTAAAATTCTTAGCAAAAAATGATGTTTTAGATCATAAATCTGTCTTATTTTAGGAACCTAATCCTGAAGAAATTCACAAATAAAAAATGAAGGTCCTTGAGAGGAAGTATAATTTAAGTTAAAGCCCTGTGAGATAGTAATAAAATCAAAAGTAGGAAGAGTTGCTTAGAAATGTATAGCTTAAGCCATAAGACTATACTAAGATTTAGAATAACGTGGAGGAAATTGTAAATTATAAGATTAATATACCTAAAAAGAGATATGAATGAATTATATAGATATATAGCACAAATCTAAATTAAATTAAAAATAAATGTTATTTTAAACTTATAATCTTAAAATAAATTAAGCATAGATAATTTATAGATCCATATATTCTAGTTGAAAATACTACAAATAATATTTCAGTGTTATTTTATGCAAAAACTGAAATGTTAAATATTATAACTCTCTAAAGTTTTTAATATATTTAAACCATAGACAGCGGTTTATATGCCAAAATAAATCTATATCATTTTATAATAAGTAAAATATTTTTACTTTCCTACAAACGTTTCTAAATAGCTATAGTTAGTAGAGTATAATATTCTTTGATTAAAGTGATTTAATTTAACTTAATTTTATAAATACTGTAATATTTAAATTTTAAAATTGTAATGGCTTTAAAACAGAATATGAGAATCGTCTATATTTCACTGCTTGTTTTGGTGTTAAACTTTGGCCTCATTGTAAGTTGTCAATGCTTCTAACATTTTTTAGAGATCTTAATGCAATTTATTCTTGGAATTTGGTGATTTTGTGAGAGGATACTCCTTAGGTTTGCAAAGAGACCCAGGAGATTACGAATCTCAGTGTTATATGCGTTCAGACACAGTCGCCACAAAATTTGAAAATTTAATATACGCACTTTTGACAATCAGCATTACAGATTACATGGCACCAATCACTGTATTCAATCAGCTAATAGTTGACGTTTAAGATCAACTCTATGCTTGCAATTTCAACCAATTTATAAATCAGTTTAAAGTTAGATTTTCAACATGGCCAGGTGCTTTCAATTTAATCTTTGATATAATATACTTGTCTTTGCTGAATCAAGATATCAAATCAGCATTTGAAGAGATAAAAAATCCATACAGCTGCATGTTTTTGGGGTATGATGTAGCCTATGTCGTTTCGTACATGTTTGACTACAAAACTGAGAAAGATTTCTTGTATGACAGCATTTCAACGTACTATACAATTGCTTTTCCAGATTTCATTAATCTTACACCAGCTCCTGCTACTACTGTGGCTCCATCTCCTACACCCGCACCTTGAACAATAAAAGAGATTTATTCATAATAGAATTAATAGATTAACTTAGTAAGATAGAGTGAATTAACATACAAAGTATAAAATATAAATCTGTTTAAGGAGTTATTTGTAAATGTTAAATAAATTGCTTGTCTAATTTAACCAATCTTCAAACTTGTTTTGTTCTTTTTTCTTTAACTTTTGATTGGAAAATATGCACAAGCTTAGATCAATAATTGTCTAACTATATTTATGATTCTCTCTTTCGAGTGATATTTCACTTCTCTCAGAACCCTCTGTATCCACTTGCGCTTCTTCTAAGATCTTGAGTGGTCTCTCTTTGGAACTTAAGCAAGTTCTTTTCTGGGTTCTTGAGGTCTTCCCATGGTCTCTTTGGTCCAACGTCAACTCCGCACATTCAATAAATCATAAAAAAATAAAGAAATAGTAGGCCATTCAAGAATATTTGTATTGGGTCAGTTGTCCAGCAACCATTGTTAGAATCAAAATGATTGTCTGGGTTCATATTGTAAGACTGTTATTGACCATAGTAACCCTTTCTGTAAAGATAGTTTTGTGGTTGAAGAGAAGTTGGCCAGTAGCCTTGGAACATGTATCTGAAGAAAACAGTACCAACGAACATTGGGAGAGCAATCAAAACCCCAAAACCCCTTAATGAGGTTTATAAGTGCTTTGATTTGTAGGGAATTTGTTAGGGTTTGGGGTTATTAATTAAATGCGAGACTAAAATTACAAGCTTTTGGGGTCTATTTATGATGAAGAGTATATAGATTTAGTGTTTAAACTGCGTTATGGATGTGATATGTATAGTGAATAAGTTAAACCAGTACTGAACTATAAGTCTATTGCACTGCTCTTAAAGCGTAGTCCATCAACTGTTCGCTCTCACTGCTTGAAAGCTGTGTAATTAAAGCAATAATAGCTGAATTCTTAGCCTAAGAGGAAGTCAAAGTTTCTATAGAAGCATATTGACTATCTTATTAATGAAAAAACTTTGAAGTATTGGGCTCACTTCTCTCTCGACTAACGAGCTATTATGTTTCACAGCCAGTTCCCTGAGTTGAAGATCTCTGCATAATCTGTTGCAAACATTTATAAACGAAACGGTATCTCTTACAAAGGTGTAAATCGTATCAAGAGAGTAATTGATTTCACTCTGCCATTTTACAACAACAACTTAAATTATATTTATAATTAAATGCAGAGAGCCTAATAGAATAATATTAAGTTTATTCATGCTGACGAGGCTGTGTTTACATTCAACACTTTCATCTAGAAGTCTTGGTATAAGAGGCATAGCAACATAGAAGTATATGACTAGAAAGTCAAGGTATAAACAATGGCAATTCTTGGAGGTATTAGCGAGGATGCTGGTTTAGAAACTTATGTTATTCATCCTCGCTCTATTAAGACAGAGCAGTATATTAAGTTCTTAGAGCAGCTGAGAGAGTAGTATTCTGAATAAGAGATTATACTGTTTGTTGATAATCTTTCTGTTCATAAGACTAAAGAAACAAGGAAGAGTTATGAGCACCTTAGAATAACGCCAGTGTTCAACGTACCTTACAGTCCATAGTTTAATGGAATTGAGTTCTACTGGGGATTTTAAAAGGTCATTACAAGAAACTGCTGCTTTTCCACTTGATGCATGACCTACCTATCGATACAGTAGACTTTATTAAAAGCTCAGCGAAGAGAGTAGATAATTTGTTGGCTTAAAAGTGTGCTTAAGAAGGGAGAGTGAATGTATATAAATATGTTTTGTAGTTAAGTTAATGAATATATAAGTCACATTTAAAATTCTTTAGA
>ARYC01000710.1:0-87044 GCA_000711775.1 Oxytricha trifallax | reverse complement strand
TTGAGATCTAATAAAGAAGAGTATCTATTGATGTATTGCCTTTGCTTAGAGCACATTAAAATGTTCATTATATTATATCTTAAGTCATAAGGGATATCATAGTTTAACTCAATTTCTTAGACGTTTTACTGATTATTCCTATTTTTCTAGTTTCGGTTTATCTGTATGTAATATTGTTAGAAAAGTATAATAATTACAAGTGCTTTAGTATAACGGGCATGCCAGGAACATTCTTAGTAATTACTAGATATGCTGAATTAGTGATTTCATCAATAAGCTCATTAAACTTCTTATACTCATGGGATAACCTCCCTTTGAAAACCTATTTCACGTCCTTATAAAGTTGGCCAGCTTATAAGATAGTGTCTAAACAGAAATAAATGTTGAATTTATTGTGCTTTCCATCCATATGTTTCACATATTCCTCTAACGTTTCATTTTTCCTTTATGGTTGAAAATAATTAAGCTTACCGAAATTGACAATCTTTTCTTTGATCATCCTAAGAGCATTGTAAGATGGTTTAGTTTAGACTAATATGTCACAGTAAGGGTAATGCACCTCATCGTACAATTTAAATTTCTTCTAGACTTTAGAGACCATCTTATCGACAAGCATGAACATATACTTTTCCTCTTTGGAAATATCTGCAACGCAATGTTCCAGCTCCATGACATTGTAGCTACAAAAGTTAAATAATAACAAAACTTACCAATTAAAAAACTTGACCCAAAAGTTTCTAAGTCTGTATTAGTAGCTCGCAGGGGTTCCAAGCATAGTGGTGGGAGGAGGTGTGTCTTATAAAGTTACCGAATAAAACCTCAGCTAAACTGGCATGTTAAGCCCAATTTAAAAAGCCTCATCATTTAGGATTTCATCGATCAAGTTAATAAGCATATTCCTGTTCTTTGCCTTTTTGATTGGTGAAAAGTTAGGGTATTTTAATGATCCTCTCTTCATTGACATGGCAACAAAAAAGTAGTCTTCGTCCTCCCTTAACACCACAAACTCAGACCGAGGGATTGGATTATTATCATGAAAATAAACAACCTCGATAACCACAGAGCCCTCTTTATAGACGCGTTCACTTAGAGTGTCTAGATTCTTATGGTTAAGTTCAAATATCGATGGAAAGGCTGACAAGTTGTTTGTTGTATAATCTACCTCATGGAATATTGTGACTTTAAAAGGCTGCAACTTATAATTGAGACCAGAGCATGGAGCACTTATCTTAAAGGGAAATTAAAAGGGTTCAGAAAGTGGTCACTTGTTATTTATTCAGGCTCAGAAGAATAAAATGCAGCCAGCATCATAAAGGTGGCTCTCAAATCATTGTAGACTGGACCATCACATAGTATATTAAGCAGCCCGAGAAGTTCGTTAGCGTATGAGTAGTTTTCGGGTTAATTGCAGATTTCTGGCTTGAAATAATAATCTGTGTTGAAGGCCTGCTTGTAATTTCTATTCTGAAAGAATTTGGTTTTATTTGATCCTGGAGAAACTTGATACCTAAAGGAGGTATGCATAAGGCGATGTCTATTGCATTGAAAAAAAGGTGATCCTGTGAACATAGCTTTTTTATATGAGTCGCAGTCGTTTTCAATGTATTTATAGAGTTTGACAGCATAGCCAAGAGTGCTCTTAATATGGACTATTTCGCTATCTGTGAAACTTGGAAGAGGGAAATCAATTATGTGAAAGCGATGGAGTATTGTATCTTCCTCACTATCCTCATTCAATAGTGGCGATACGTATAAGCGGGATAGTGACTTCTTCTCCTTATTATCTTCCCCTCTTCCATAATTTTTAGTCTCAGAACCGTGTTTGAAATCCTTGGTAAAGGCTGTGGGCTTTGATGGTTTCTGTGGTTGCTTTTGTTATTCAATTAGCTGTTTATTTTCTTTAATTTCGTGGTATTTATTTGGACTTATCATGCCTAAAGTTTTCTTCAGTCGCATCTGTTCATATGATAATTTTTCTTTGCTCTGATTGTTCACTTATCTCGAAATTTTCGATTTGCTTTTCCGATTTTCTTGCATGATGTCTCTTTGTTCCTTCAGTTCTTCTATGTTAGAAGTAAGAACTTTCAACTCATTAAAGAATATTAACCTGGTGTTTTTATAAGTGGCTTTGTAAAACCAGTAATTACAGTAAGGGCTTGTCTTGAAAATTTCTAAGAAGTTGTGTAATAAGTCTTTTATTAAAATCTATTCTTCTTCCCAAGTACGTGGCTTAGTTTATAAAGTTTCAATTTTACTTTGGTAATCTGACATTTGAGTTTCTTGGTATAATTAAATCATCTGTCCTTCTTGATTGGTAATCGCTACTGCGAATATTGGTAATCTGAAATGCCTCTCACAGTTTAATTGAACGTATTGAGGTCTAAGTTGTTCTCCAGTTCTTCAAGATGATCTTTATCATCTTCTTACGAGAAAAGAGGGTTGATATTTGAATTGTTTATTATTTTTCATCTAACTCAAAATCAATTAGGACTTTGGGTCTTTATTTACTTTTTACTGAAAAATATCACTGTTGGTCAAGAGTTTTTTAAATTGCAAACTTTGAATATAATCATCCTAATTAGAGATATAGTACCATCTCCAATATCTTTGTCTAAATCATCTTCCAAAGATATATTTATATATCCTGGATTTGGATTGTCAACTTCTTAATCTTTAATCAAGTCATCGAAACTGGAAATTTCTTCTTTTTTATGAGCTTACAATTTTAAACATCTTGGGCTTTAACAGTGTGGGTAAGGAGTTCTAAGTCAGCAGAGCAAACGCTTTGTCTATCTGATTGGGGTATGTCAAATTTTTCTCCTTTCCTATATTTTGGATACTTAAGATTCTAAAGTCGGGTATGCCTCTAAGTAATTTCCTTGTTTTGTATAGCTTAAATCAATTCAAATTAGACTCCATCTAAGGATTTACTGTCGACCATATCTTAGAAAATTACAGGGTCCAGCTAAACAAGTGTTAACTACTTTGTCGGAGTTGTATTTAGTAAGGGGTTCTAGAGCTTATTTAAGAAAATCGCATAGACAATCTTCACAAAGAGTTGAAAGTACGGCTTCTCAACTAGGGTTTGTTTTTTATAAGGCTATCAAGATAACAGATGAACAACTTGATCCCTTCAGTGTCATGAGAACATAAGAACTCAAATACTGTACCTGAAAAAGTACAAAGGGGCGCTTTATGACTCTAGTATTAGAGAGTGTAGAGCTATGCAATTTCAAGAGCAGAGTCTCCTTCCTTGTAGGCATAGATAATCTTATCAATATCTGTCGGTATGAGTTTGAATTTTACGTTTCCAATGAGAGAGTGATGTGTCATTGTTTCTTTTTAATAGAATTATAAACAATGTATCCAAATATCCTTAATAATTTTAATTAAATAATTTTGATTAAGCTTAGCTATAAAGATAAAAGCTAATAATAAATGAGGGACTAAAGAACTAATACCCCTAGGCAGCAAATATAATAGCACACTTAAGAAGAATCTAAGGATGCGTCTTATTCAGGAGTTTCTTGCTCACAGAATTAAATATTGAGCGACGAGTTTCTCATCACTAATGCCCTGACTGAAATCAAGCCAAGCAAAGTTAAGGCTTAAGAGAAATCTATTGTTAAATGGACTCCTGTCGTGCTTGGTAAATTATTCCCAAACTTTATTTAGTCAACAAAGTTCACATACAATTCTGGATAACTGCTAAACAGTGGTGAAGTCCCTGTACAAATCTAGAAGCTTGCAGGTGGAGCAATTATAAAACTTCCTTAAGAAAAAATTCAAGAATATTTAGCCAGTAATGTTGATGTTTGTTACATATAAAATGATGATGAGCTTTGCAAATTCCTTGAAGCTTACCTTCAAAGTTTTTGACTTGCCAGAATCAGGAATAAACCAGTTATGAATAATTAAGGAAGCGACACAAGCTATAATATTACAGGAGGATGTAAAGTTGATGAGTAACGAGGAGCTCTTAGAGGCAGTCAAAATTTAATAGATGCACTCAACGAGACAATAAAATAAAAAGGCAAATCCTCGAAGTTAATTAGCAATCCTTTTTTGAAGAAAAGAGAAGCTAAGCTCGCATGTAAGAAATTAGAGGTTATTAATCTATACTATAACGAACAATTAAAGCCTCGTCAAGTGGCTAAGAAATTGAGGATGGATGTGGATGTTGTATACAAGACTATCGAAAAGTTTAAGTACGAGGTCAAGCATAAGATTCTTGATCCTGAACCACAAAAGAAAGTGGGTAGAAAAGGAGTTTGTGGGAACTAGCTCTTGCTTGATTCTATCCAGGCCTACCTAGAACAGGACGGAATTTACGAAGTTACAGGATAGAAGCTTCATAATTATTTATTAAACCTGGCTCAAACAAAGCCAGAGTGGAAGCTACTTAAGGTGCCTTGCGTTACCACTCTTCAAAAGATTCTGTGAGATAAGTTCCATCTAAGATATGGGAAAACTCAGGCTGCTAATACAAAGTATAGAGACCCGAACTTCAATGAGAAGAGGCTCTGGATTAGCAGGTTGTTGGCTCAGTTCTTATACGAGGATGCAGTTATCATTTCAGTTGATGAGAGCAACTTCCGATCGGACTCGATGCCCTCAAAGTAATGGAGCTTCAACATTAAAGATATGCATCGAGATTCTGCAAATTTACAGAAGCGATAAAAAAGGTTGCAAAATGATAGCATGATCCTCGCTAGCGATGACAGACTTTTGTATGGAAAAATGCTCCTCAAAATGAATCAAAGTTCTGATTCTTCAACTTCAAAATTCTCAGAGAGCTTCCACCTGGAAAAAATTGAAAAATGTTGGGGAATAATCAGAGAAGGTTTCAAATTCATTTGACTTAGGTTTTCTAAAAATTGTAATTAGAAGGTTGGAAATATTAAAAGTGGAAAATTCGGTATGGCTAAGTCAATTTCGTAAGCAATTAGCAATTTTGCAATTAAAAGCTTTATTGGACCTAAGGTAAGATAGGGGTTTAAGAAATATTCTAGACGCCAAAGAATCATGTCAGCACTCCAGTCTAAATTCATGGAGCGAAAGTTCTAAGGGGGTCAAAGTAGTCATCGAAAACAAGTAATTATAGTTAGAAAACCATTGAAAATACTAAGGTAATTATTAATGCATAATACTTTTAGGGAAATCCATAACTGAAACCATAAAAAAAGCAACTTCAGACCCCTTCAATAAAAACTCGGCTTGCATTTACAAAGGACCTCTCCCCGATATTAGAGGTCCTTGAGACCTCCAACTAGAAATTCAGCTTGACTAAAACTTTTCATAGTTTCCGCATAAATAGTTCAGTGAAATCAGTGGTGTCTGAAGAAAATTCAGCTTCAAAAGTGACGAGTGGTTTAACTCCTATTCTCGATAAAATATCAAAACTAAAACTAGAATCTTCGAGGAAGAAGTCTGTTGACCTAGGTGCCGAAACCAAGTTGGAAAGTCGGTTTGCGGTCACTCTTAGGAAATTAAAACTCTCAAGTAGCTTCCACAATGACTCATCGAACCCTGGGTGAGAGCATGGAAACTTGCAGAGTGAAAGGGGCTCTTACTAAAAGCTTTGGCCCAGCTATTTATTGACCCTCACTTGAAAAGCATTAAGGAATACTAGAGTGAGATGAAGCAGAACCTGGGACACTATGGGATGAAGTGAGAGAGTTGTCAATTAAGAAAAGCTCAACTAAGAGATAGCAATTCTCAATGTCTTATATTGCTGCGATTTCCTAGGATAGAATTATCTCCAGTCAAGTTATAGAAGGAGCTTTTGACTCAGTTCTCTTTGAAAACTTTATCTACCATACCTTACGCAGTGTAAGAACTGACAAAGAACTACACTCTAAGAAAGTGGTCCTGCTGATGGACAACGCAGTCATTCATAAATATTCAGAGATGTTAGCCACAGCCGGAAAGTTTAAAGTGAATGTGCTCTTCAACGCCGAATACTCGCCTTGGCTCAATCCAATTGAGCAGTTATTCTCCTTTACAAAGAAGGAGATGAAGATGGACACTATTCAGAACAAGTAAGTTTTAATGGGCTTTACACTTTTAGGCGCAATTGGTGAAGAGGGTTGCTGAAATCGTTCAGAATTTAAGAAAAGAAGACATCTAGGGGATGTGGGCATTCAGTATCAAGAAGTGGATTCATACTCTTCGGTTCGGTTTTGTGTGATGATGTTTGTTTCATAGCTGAAGTAGTGTATAAAACCTGTTTCCCTTTACAATTTCCCCTGTTATGTCAGTTTTAAATTCATCGCAGATTATTATAATTAATAACACAATTTATATTTTACTTAAAAATGTCCTAATTCACTCTTTACAACACTCGATTCTAAAATACTGCTTCTATTTCACATTTGCACTCTTATAATGGCCACATCCTTCGCGATTCTATTTAGTTGCATTTGCCTTTATATTATCGCAATCATGCATGAATGCCATATTTCGGCAAAACTTCCAAATTTTAATGGAGTTACCCTACTTTCAAGCCCCTTTTCGGTAAATGAGAGAGGTTTTTATGAAAAAGTCCCTATTTTGCTCTAAACTACGTAAGTCTCTAAAATCGCTAAATTGGCAAATTTCCCAACTTCCCTAATTATACAGACCCCTAAATTTGAGATGTATCAATTTGTACAAATACATGTATGATTTTGACTAGTCCCCTAAATTTTTTGACCAACTACTAATAAAAAAATGACACATGGCAACAAAAACACAGGGGTTTTGAAATTGAGGGGATTGGGTTTACGCATTTTACCATTGGTCTAATTATATTATTTATTTATTTTTAATTTTATTTTTACAATTTCCTGATTCAATTCTATTTTAGCAATATCTATTTACCTTAATTTCTTGACTAATCATTATTCATGTTTAGTTCTTTCGATAGTTACCTTGATGTATTATGACCGTAAATATTTCTCTTTTTAATTGAAGTAAAACTAAGGATTCTTTAATTAGTCAGAATTTTACTTGGGCTTTGAGAGATTATTTGTGAAATTTCTGCTTTTTTACTTTATTAAAAATTTTATGGATTAACTTCACAATTTTTAAAGATTTTAGATTCTATTTGTAAGGGGCTACTATACTTTGAATTTCTTAGATTTCTTTGTCAATTTGATATTCCCAGCCTATAATCATGCTAACTCTGTTTTAATCTATAGATTTCATTGAAATTAATTGTTTTATTTGAGCTATCCATTATTATTAAAGTATAATTCTTTTAGGTAATGCTAATAAATTGATAATAATAATGAAAGGATTTAATTACTGAGGATTAACTCTATAAAAATATATTTTATTCTTTAATATATAACATTCATAGTTTTATTTAGAAAGAAGGGAAATTAATTTAAAACATTTAGAATCATTTAGAATATAATTACAAGAAATTAATTCGATAACTTCAGAGTAAAAAGTGCAAATCATTAATTTTTTGGGTTACAAACTTTAATTGATTCATATTAAATAACTAATAATTTTTATTTATTTAATTAGATAGTTTTAGTATCTACAATATTAAATTAATTGTTTTAAGGTAATTATTAACTATATAATCAAAATAATCTCATAACATTAGTTGAAGGTGGCTTCATATACTGCTAAACAGTGCCAATCGGGCTTATAGGATTATTCTAAAACCTATAGTTTTATGACTCTCCCCTGGCTGTCAAAGCTGGCATTTGCACATTAGTAATTTTATTATTTTGCACTGTGATTGCTGATGGATTGATGTTAAATAATTGATTCATAGATTAATTCTTGCCTAGACTAGCATTGTAACTTTATCGATCTCCCAAGAAATTTTACTGGATGTTTTATAATCCCATATCCATAACAGCTGACCCTAAGAAAAATAATGAATTAACAGGTGAAAAAGTTACTTCTAATTTACTATGGATTCTTTGGCTGACTATCAAAAGCATTTATTTAATTTTTACTGTTCTAAAAATACTCTTATGAAACTGGCTACCCTCTAGCTGTTTAGCTGCCTTAATTCATTAAAGTAGCGTATTCCCTGTTATAGCCATATTTATCCAATCTTTTCAAGTTTATTTCTTCAGTGTTATCTCGCTTATTTTTTGTATTGGGCCTCTGTAATTATAATTAAAGCTCATCTTTCTGTAAGGTTTTGAAATTGTTTAAGCCTGGTATCATAGCGTTATAAGATGATTAGTAATTTTTATAGGCTTCCAAATCATCTTTGTTTAGCTATTTTTCTACGTTAGTCATGTTCCCATAAATTTTCAGCTAATTTTTTACATTAACTTGGTGATCTAGCATTTCCTTGTAAGTCATTTTCCTTTGTTAATTCACATCTGACTTCAATTGTTCAAACTACTTATTACTCTGTATTTTCATGTCACTTTCTTTAAGCTCTAAGTCTTTCATAACTCTATCTAGCATTCTTATATTTTGATGATCTTTAAGTTGTTTTTCCAAAATTTATTTGTTATTTACAGCAAATTCTCTCTAGAGATACTGTTTCTACTCTTCAGTATTTAATGCTTATTTTCTCATCGTTGCCATTTAATGATTAACTCTCTCTTACTCTTCGATGCTCCTCTCTATAAGTGGTGCCTTAACAGTCTTCAAATAATTTTCATTTATAAACTTTTATTATTCTTGCTGTTAATCATATCTCTACTTGTAAATTCTTTGAGTGTCTAAAGCAATCTAAGAATTTTCAGAATTATTCTTCATATAGTCTTGACGTTATTAGTCTCTAATCAGGTTTTCATAGGAAATGTACTGCTTTCTATCACTCATATCTTGATTGATGATGTCTTTTATCATTTACTTCTTTTAAAACTCCATCTATTTAAGTTAATCCATTTCCTACTGCACTCTTTAATTAGCTAACTATCCCTCACTTAAGTCTTGCATCCTTATTGATTAAGTTTCATAATTTCTGAGGTTCATGTGCTGCTTGTAATCACTCGCCACAGCTTATTACATCTACATTTGAGATGTCTTGAACTAATTTACCATTAAGTCATATTCATGCTTCTTTCGATTAGCCATCTCCAAGTCATTAATTTTCTCATAGCGCTCTATTTCTCTTTGCTTCTCTTTTAAGGCCTATTCATGCTTCAATTCGTCTCCATAGCTATGAGCTTACTATTTATCATTAAGCTTTTTCTGTTCCACTGACTTATTGTAGGTGTCTAATTACTAGCTCACAATTGCACCCCATTCATCTATGTTACCATGTCTATCAACTGGATAGTAACGCTTTGATTACGCCAATAAATCTTAGATGCTTTGAGTCTTCTCATCAAGTGGTTTTTTCACACCGTAAGTAGTGAACTTAAAAGGATCAACCTAACTCAAATATCAGATAAATTATAGTCATGATAAGAAAGAATAAATATTTAAGAGAAATGACAATGATAACTTACAAGATTAGTCATTTTTGAGAATATAATAGATTTTAAAGCTTAAAAGTAATTAAATTAATAAATTAAAATCAATAATCTATCGGTATAACTTTATATTTTCAGAAATTCTTATTCTGATCTTTGTTCCAGAAGTCCCAATTAGACTTGACATAGTCTTCATATCTGAATATTTTGGATTCATTTGGATCTAAATCTTTAAGAACTTCCTCAATTTCATCTTTGGAAACTGTTTCACCCATTTTCTATAAAATTTTCCTGATTTCATCGACTGAGATGCAACCATTCTTTTCTTTATCATAAACTCTAAAAGCTTCTATAAGTTCTTCCTTCACATCTAGCTCCTATAGTCTTTTTGACATTAACATTAAAAATTCGTCAAAGTCTATAGTTCCACTCATTAAAGATAAAAAAATATTCTTATGTTTAATAAGTTATTAAAATTCATTAAATACCATAGATATCTTATTAACTCCCATCCTCATCTGCTTCAATAATCATTTAATTGAGTTCTTATTCAGTAATATGTTGTCCGATGTTTTTCATGACTACGCCAAGCTCCTTGGCTGAAATTTGCTTGTCTCCATTTTTATCGAAGAAATCAAAAGCTGCTTAAAATTCTGCTCTTTGACCCTCACTAAAGTTATGTGCCATTCCTGATATTAATTCAAATGTATTTATAATTACAATATTCAATTGCATTTTGAATTAAGCATTTGATATAAAATATTCGACTTAATTCATATAAAAGGGATTAATTAAGGAAATCAAAGGTAATTCTAAATCATTATTGCTTGTAATATTTGTTCCATTATTAAATCGCTTGACTTATTTTAAGACTATTAATTTATTGTCAGTCTGTGCTTCCTTGTACAGGAGCCTCTTCCATTTACTGATCAGCCAAATTATTTGAATTTGGTTAAGTTCCGTTTTCAAGATTAACTTTCCAAAGTTTGATCTTTCCATCATCTGAACAAGACGCCAGTATGTAGGGATTAGTTTTATGAAGTATAATTATACATTAAACTTATAAACTATATTGAACTCGAAGGATCCAGTTCCTGAGCTTGAAATTGCTTTTAATAATACATAATAAAATTCAACATTAATTTCTTTTCAAATGACGCAGATAGAATAGAAATAAGTGGGTTGGGAAAAATGTTATCCTGAATATAGGGAAGTATTGATAAAACACCTAATTTCAACTATCCTCTTTTTTATGAGTTACTTTTTAAGCAATAAAATTTGAAATTACAGTGTTAGGGAAATTTCAAAGAATTACTCTAGTGTTAAAGAGCTACTGATAAAAAGCATGAATATCTAGTAATTTATTATCAAAATGTAAAGATATGCTATCTTGGAGAAGTAATATAAGTTCTTTATACCATAATTTGATCCTATCCATCGAATTATCTGAATGATTATTGTCCATCCGTTTTACTATCTCAATTAAGGGACTCTAAACTTAAAAGCTTTAAAGTACTAAAAGAATTATAGGTGAGTAAGTTTAAGTTTGAGATTATAATTTTAACATACATTTTCAATTTTTCTATGGATTAAGAACAACAGAGACAATTACTACTACAGCAAATGCTGCGACAGTAGAATCCCCTTATGGGATAGTAAATGATACAGCCAGGAGTTGGTCTTGGAGGTGGATAATTTTTCGGGTAATAAGCACTTTAAAATTAAGGGCAGCTCAACCCTGGATAACATGGTTAGCATACTTAGTAACCAGGGACATTCATAAAACATTTCGTTGCTTAAATTCGTTTATGTTAATTAAATTTGGATTGGGCGGCGGATTCTAGCATACTATGGGCGGCCAAATCAACTCATAATTATTTAATCCAAATGCTGCTGCCATGTTCTAGCAACATCAGCAACTCTAGCCTGGTAGTAATCAGGGCCAAACTGGATAACTTCATGGTTAAATTGGAGCTGGAGCATCACTTCAGAAACCTTAAGTTTAATCAGGTTTGATATCCGGTCAAGTCCAATAGAATCCAGGTTAACACTTAATAGGTGGGCCTTAAACAGGCATTCTGGGCTAAATGGGAAGCGGAATAGGCGGTAGTTAAGGCCAACAGCCTACTAATCCCTTATTACTTGGTAACATGATGCAACTGTAACAACAAATTCAACAGTAGCAGTAATAAATGTAGTAACAACAACAGCATATGCAGTAGTAATAGCAGCCATCCAATCAGTCAAACTAATAGTAGCAGCATTAAGGTTTCTCACAAAGTCCAGGGATTGGACAACTACCATTTTAGTAATTAGGATAATAGATGGGAGCTGGATAACACCAATTAGCTGCCTACCTAAATAAGTTCCAGGACATGTAGGCTCAGTCAAATCAAGGCAATACTCAAGATACTCAAGGTGCAAAATCTTAGCAAAACTAATCCTCAAACTTGTATGGATAGATGCAAGGATAAAATCAACTTGGAGGCCAAAATCAAAACTCAGAGTAGTAGCAACCTAACTCCTAAATGTAAAACTAGCAACAATTAAACCCAAATGCTTCGAATATTCATCAATTGAACTTCCTTGGCTAGCTCTAACAACCAGGCGGATAAAACCCACCTTCTTTGTCAACTCCTCAACTTCAATTTTTTGGTTAAAATTTCCCAAACCATCTCTAAAACCAAAACAAGATTGGAGCGATTGGGCAAAACTAAGGTCAAAACCAAATGCAAGGCATGCCCCAATAACTTTAAAACCAGTAGAAGCCACAAGGAATCGGATAGCTACCAGGTTAATTAGGACAGCAGAATCAAAATTAACCAGGAATGATGCCTTAACTTCAACAATAGCAAAATTAAATGAACTAGCCAGGATTGCCATAGTAGTAGTAATAGTTATTATAAAATAACTAATAAATACCATCTTTAAACCCACAAGGGTTGAGAACTGGATCTAGTCTATAAGGTACAGGACTTGCAGGTGCTGCTATGCAAGCTGAGAAAAACTAATAGATGGGTACTGGAAATCAATAACCAGGAGCACTTCCCAACATTAAACAAATTAAATATTAAAACTTAAATTGTTAAGTATTTTACTTTATATCTTTAGTGTATTTTTTATAAATTAAATTTAAAATAAATGAAAAATAATTAGTAAACTTCAAATTTTATATTGTTAATTTGACTTTAGTTAAATATTTATTTCAAATAAGTTATTAATATACTTTAACATATGCGATAAAAAATAAGGTTCTATATTAATGAAGAAAAAAATAATTATTTTGAAAATTTTGGTTAAACATTTCTTGTACATTTAAAAATTTTGTATAATAATTTGATTTTAAAAATTGAAAATTTTAATAAATTACTTTCAATAATTACCAATTTTTAAGATTATAGTTTATAATATGATTCATAAATGAGCATTTTAATCTTATAAATTGCAGGTATGTAACCAGGATAAAATCCATAAATGATGAATGTTGCTAATCTCAACAAACTTGCTGAGTACTGTGCCACAAACGGAGAGTACCATCACGCCATTGAGTACTATCTCCAATTGACAAATTTAGACCCTGATAATGGACCAGCATGGACAGCTTTGGGTCATTGCTACCTTTTAATTGAAGATCTTCAAAAGTCTTTCAATGCCTATTAACATGCTCTTTATTCCTTGGAGGACATTAAAGATCCTCAACTATGGTATGGTATTGGAATCCTATATGAAAAGTTTGAGTCATATGATCATGCTATAAGCGCATTGATTGCAGTGCTCAAGATGTCACCAAACTTCTACCAAAAGAGTGAAGTACTCTATAAACTTGGAATCATCTTCGCAAAAACCAATTAAATCGAGCAAGCCATCAGCTACTTCCAGAACTCAATTTTGACGAATACATTTACTGTAAAGAGAAAGGTTGACACTCTGTTAAAGATTGGTCTTCTCTATGAAGAAAATAAGGATTACACTCAAGCACAGAGATCCTATGAAGCAGCTCTAAATCATGATGATAATAACTACAAGATTTACCAGCACCTAGCTTGGTCTTACTTCTTACAAGGTAATATTAACACAGCAGTTGAGTTCATTAAGAAAGCTGAAAAGAAAAACAAAGGTCAAGCTGATTCTTATTATATCTAAGGTAGATGCTTCATGTGTCTTGAAAACACTAAAGAAGCCTTAGAAAATTTCTAATAAGCTGCCTATAAAAATCCTGGAGAAGCAGTCTACTGGGCTACACTAGCAATCTTTTACTACAACACTGCTAATTACACTGATGCCTTCGAAAATATCATAAAAGCTACTACTTTAAATCCTTAAATGAGTGAAATATGGTACAATTTGGGAGTTCTCTATGAGAAATGCAGACAGCCAGAGGAAGCATTGATTGCTTACAGCAAAGTCCTTGAACTCGACAATGACGACTAAGATGCCCAAAAGAGAATCATAACTATCAAGAATCCTCAATATCAGATTGAACAGAGCAAGAATCAGTTTAACTTACAAATGAAGTACCCTAAGTTCACTCTTCCAAACTCATTGATGATTCTCAGAAAATATAAGAAATCTAATCCCAATCAGAAGCCAGTTACAACAGGTAATGAATAATTGCAAAATCCCCTTGAGAGCCAGCTCAATCATTCATTAGGCTAACTTCCAGGTATCCTTAATAACTAGGGATAAAATTAGCAAAAAGAGGATCAATAATTGGAAATTAAAACAGATAATTATTATGATTGAACATTTAAATTTATAATTGCTTTTTACATAAAAATATTTCAAATTAATTTTCCTTACAAATATCTTAACTTAATTAAACTTTTTATCTAATTTTAATTTGAATTCCAACAAACATGTCCATTTGTAGGACTATTTCTTGGTGTAAAAATTATAGAAATTCTAAAATTACTTATTTATTGTTAACGCCTCTTAATCCATTCTTTTATACTAAATCTTTTAGGTTAACCAAAACTTGCAGAGAACACTCCAGGCAATCTTCCAAATTAAAACAACTTAGCTGATGCTATGAATCCAAACAAGTTAAACTTCCCTCAATCCCAACAACAATTCTAGGGTCAGTAGTAAAAGTCAGAAATGGAAAACCCTCAAAACAACCCTAATTTCGGAGGGTTTAGCGCATTCAACCCACCCTAAGGTATGGCTAATCTGAATCAAAATAAAATGGGAGGAGGACTTGCTGGTATGTCAAACCCAGATAATATGGTCAATAAACTTAGTGAAATTCACTAGATTCTCAAGCCAAGTGGAAACAACTTGCCCCAATCTAATACACCCAATTAAAACATGCTCGGTGGATTGGTAAACCAATTATAAGGCAATATGACATAGGGAGGATCAACTAATCTTCCATAATTAAATATTTAAACCCCAAATTATGTTAATGATTCTAGTTATTATTTTGATTTAGATAGATATCTTAAGATTTAGAAAAGTAAGTAAGAATAGGAAAATATCATATTTTGATTAATCAAAATTGTTAAATAAGTCTTTCCTAAATTTACTTCTTACAATTATTTTTATAAATTTTAAATTTAATTACATCAGAAAGTTGATGAAATTAATAATAATTTTAATTGATTTTTTTTTAGAAAAATTCAATCAATAATTTATTTTATTTATTGAAAGATTAATGAAACATATATTCAAAATTCACAGTTTTTAAACGGCACTGGTAGAGTATTATTTATATTTCTAATATAATACATCAAATATTAAATTTTTTAATAATCCAAGTATTCATATTTTTAACTTTATATCACAAAATACGAAACTCATTGATATTTAAACTATGTAATTTTTATTAGTAATTTTATTGAAGCATATATTGGTGGTCAACCAAACTTTTCGTAGTTAAATTAAGGCCTACAATAATAACAACAACCAGGCATAATTGGACAAGCTTAGAACCTCCCCACAATGAGCCAAGCCTAACCTGGTTAAATGAATTAACCTTAACAAGAGCAAACGAATAATGGTTAGTAAGTCCCAACTCAATTAACTCCCTCTAATGAAAGTTTGATAAACATTCAAAAGACTAATTTGAATCAAATACTTCAAAGTTTACCCCAAAACATCAATCTTGCAAACCTAAGCAGAGAAGACCTCCTCAGTCTTTTGCAAGATCAATAAGTATAGCAAAAAGCCAATGAAACGCAAGTTAACTAGATCGTTTAATAGTAGCAACAATTAAAACAACAATATTCCCCTTAGGAATAATCTGAGGCTTAACAATAACAATTTAAGAGCTAAGAGGAAGCTAAAGGAGATACCTAATAACAGGCTCAACAACAATAAACTGCCTAGGCTTCACTTTAAAATGAGATAGCTTAATAAGAGTTCAATTAATAGAATCAGCAAAACCAAATCCAACAGCAATTGCCTCAAATTTAATCCTCTTAGATGCCAAACTTCCAAGGATTAGCAGAGCTATAATAGCATTAAGCAAACGGTCAGACAGCCTAGTCTAACTAGTAAACTATTAAGACTGAGGACCCTTAAACGAGTATCAATGACATAGTTTCGTAACAATAGAAACTTCTTTCTCAAAATGGTATGCTGCCAAATATGTAAGGTAATTCAGGTATCCAGTAACTTAATGGGCTTACCCCAAATCTTCAAAATCTCACTTAAATGTATAATGCTGCCTTCTTAAGTTAAATTTAATCAAACCCAGAGTTACAACAAAACCTCTTGATGCAGTAATAGTAACAGTAACTTGAACTTCAGTAACAATTAGCTCTACAAGCTGTTCAATAATAATATGCAATTCAATAGTAATAGCTTCAACAATTGTAAAATTCAGCTAATTAGGCTTAAGAGTCGCAATAAGAAAAAGCTTAACAGCCAGCCTCGAACGACGCAAACGCATAACTTTTGAATAACATTTAACAAATGTAAGACCAGGCAGCCATCGATCAGTTCTAACTGAATCAACTCCAAGCTCTACAATAGTAACTTCCTAATTAAGACGCTCAATCCATTATGCTCCAAGCTCAATAGAATCAAATTGACTAAGCCAATCTTCAACAGTAATTACTTTAACAGTAGCAATAATAACTTGAAGCAATAGCTCAATAAGAATAACACGACAATGGCGAATGCTAGAATATTGAAGACTAAAGCAAAGCTTAATAATTCTCAGCGCAAGTATAATAAGAAGAACCAGTACAAAGCACAACTGATGCTGTTCATCAATACATTTTATATGCAATTTTTATCTTTTTAATTTTACTAATAAGAGACAAATGGGGCAGTGGAAGTTGATAATCAATTATAGGCTGAATAAGTAAATTAAGAATAGTAATGATTGACTAGTTTCTTCAACAATTTTGAAATTGATGAGAGGTTATTATAAAACAGAAATTAATTGAAATTAAATTGAATTATACCAATAATGGCATATCATAAGGAAATTATATTAACTTTTTAATAATTTAACATATTTTTGATTATTAGTATATGCTTAACAATTAATGAAATTTGCAAGCATTTAAAATAAAGTAATTCAATATTTTATAAAACTAATGGAAAACTTTTTATAAGAAAAACTTGAGGATTTTAATTAAAACGTGCATAATCTAAATTAAGTTTTAGAATTCTTAAAATAATAATTTTTAATAGTATTAATTGAATGTATACAAGTAGAATTGGGGCACTTTATTTGATTTTATTCATGATAAGGGAAGAGACCCTGGGCAAGAACTTTAATCCTTGAGATAGTAACATAAAAAATCTTTACTTCAGTAATATCAAGTATCGCATAAAAATTCCTAAATAAATCAAGAAGATGATTATTTTTACCTAAATTTAGTACTTTCTTTTTATATTATTAATAAAAATTGACAATGATTAGCAATCTTATATAAGAAGAAGATAATATGAAGCGAAAACTGCTCCAATTTCTCCAACCTAATATAAAGGTAATTTAAAAACAAACTCATTTCAAAGAAGCTTCTTGTAAAAAATAGAGGCAAATTAAAATCTTAACAATTCTGAAATAATGAGTTAAAGTACTGATATTCTCAATAGCAAACTCAATCCTTTAAGTCCTTTAAGAAGCAATATGAAAACGTAACCTTAATTCTTCCCTTTTAAAAACGAGAAAAAGAATATATTAATAAGTTAGAGAAGAGCTTAAAGACCATAAAATAGTTCATTTATATAATAAAATTCTTTGATGTTAGACTCAGCTAGAATCTCAGATATTAATAGCAAAATAAGGCATAGACTCAAGTCATAACAAAGCTCGCCTTAAAAAAACTTCATAATTAACAACGCTTCACATATTTAAGATTTGAAAAGTCATGCTACTTCCAGAGTGGCTGACTATATTAAGAATTTCTAGACTCCTTTCGGCAATGATATAATGGGCGGTCTGAATTCAAGAAAACCTTTGTAATAAATAGATTCTCTAGAAGAATTTACTAGCGCCGCTGGAATTAAAAAGAATAATCATTTACAAAATGCATGGCGCAAAACAGTTGAAACAAATACTCAAACTGGAAAATAGACATAAAAGGAGAAACAACTCACTGCAAAATTATAGTAAAATAATGAGAAAACATATGGAGTAAAAGCACAATTTACTAGGATGCACAATCAACTCAGGAAGAGAGTTATATATCAATAGCACGATCAAAACAATGGGTAAGACTCTTTCAAGGAAATTGAAATCCCAAAAGAATTCACTGAATAATTAGAGAGAGCTAAACCTAAAGACAAACTGCAATACTTGATGAACCTAAGTTCAGACTTATTTATAAACATGAAAAACACCAAAAAGTGGATGAGAAATCACTAAATCGACCTATAAAAGTATACTTAGAACAAAAGAAACATATAATTTGCGAAAGATTTATTCAAGATTTGGGATGAAGATTCATCAGGAAACTTAGAAGTCGATGAGCTGACGCTTCCATTAATTGCCTTAGGACTTTCAAATGATAGCAGTTTTGTGATGAAGCTCCTTAGATCAATTGATGAGGAGAAATTTATAAAAAATAAAGAACATTCTAAGATTACAGTTAGAGATTTCTCTAAAATCTTTAGGAAGGACTTTACAAGTGAAAAAATAATTGAAGTCCTTAAGTAAACAATCAAAGCACAGAGAGAAGCTAAAAAATAAACTAAGAAGTAGCACATGGATTAAATGTTTTTGATTAGCAAAAATTAGCAAAATATTGAAAAAAATGCACCAATTTAATCTCAAATAGCAGGCCAGAGAAAGGGTATTTAAAGTTCAAATACTTCCAAATTGTCATTTTTAGGTATCGGGGAGGATGGAAGAACAACTGCCCCAACCTCAGGCGGTTTATTTAGTGCTTAAGATTAGAGGAGAATCGGATCTGGTATCTCATATAATTAGGAATATGGACTAAACAATTTCTCATAAAGATAAACTTAATTCAGTCAGCCTAGGCCTATAATTAATGAAGTCATGGAAACTTAATCAGACATGCTAATAAATTAGAAAAAGAAGACATCGATTTAAATAAGGAATAATAGTTAGACTTAAAATTATTGAAAGGGCGTAGTTTAACATAACTAAATACATAGATAATTTATATTATTAATGAAATTGCATTAAAATTACTCTAAATATACTAGAATAAACATATAAAAAATAATTTAATTATACCATTTAATTATCTAAATTAGAACATAAGCTTTTCAAAAAAATCATAATCATAAGCCCAAAAATAAAAAAAGTAAATTTAAAATAAAACTATAGAAGAAGAGATTACTTTAAGCGATCAACTTGCAATAGTGAGATAATGGTGGTAAGAAATTGATAAAGGAAAGGGCAATTTGACTTAAAAACTTGATGATGTGGCAAAATTATTAGTGATCAAGAAAATAGCAGCTGAAATGGAAACAATTCATTGATTATTTTATTTGATATTAACAGCAAGAAGAGTTGTGATTTAATCCACGAAGAAAAGTAAATAAGAAATTGACTGGGAGGACTTTAACTAAATCTTTTGCAAGGGTATTTTCAAGGAAGTTCTAATCTCTCTTGCCAACAAAATTAAGTAATATTCTTCAAACTCTAAAGCGAATTAAACCTTCAAAGCAGGAGATTCATTGGGCGGGAAATTGAATCAATATCAAAGGAAACTTCTTTTAGAGTAGCTAGGAACTGGATTAATAACAGATGCCAAGTAGCTTTAAGGGGACAACGATAGGCCTGTGCTGTATTCACTCTCATAATTTAAGAAAAATAATGGCGTTCCTGATCCACATTTTAATGTGACATATGATGATTTCCTTAAGGATCCGCTTGGCTAGAAGAGGAAAGCTGAAGAAGAGCGTTTGAAAAATCAATATGCGAGTGATGACTTTGTTAAAGCAATTTAACTTAACAATCTCACTTAGAATGATTAAGAAGCTGGATCATCTTAGAATAAGCAATAAATCATTGTAATACTTGCAAATTAGGGGTTAAATGACATAGATTCGTTGATAAAAGAGCATTTTAGTTACTTGAACACAAAAGAAAATGATCAGACTGATTAGCTTATGAACTCAAAATATAAGACAACTAGTACCATATAAAAGAAGTCTAAATTGCTAAATGAAGATCGAAGTATTGTTTAAAAAGACTGGAATAGAGCAAAAGAAGAAATTGTAAAAATTCCTGAAGACTATATTAAGAAAAATGCAGAAGAGAGACTTAATGATCAAACCGATTTATTAAGGAAATTTCAGAAAATCCTAGATTAGGGCCCTTAATTTAGTTATGATTTATGATTTTACTATGGATAGATTTTTATTAAATACTATTATTAATTTCAGTAATAATTGTAATAATTTAGTTAACATTTGTTTAATTATGGCACTTTAAGAGTTAAGCACTTTGGAAGGTAATAAAACATTTCTGTATATTTATTATAAAATTTAGCTCATGATGATAGAATATGGTGTCTGGCATGGAACCCACAAGGAAGTCTTATTGCTTCATGTTCTTCAGATAAATTGATAAAAGTTTGGTCTTATGATTCAGTCACTAACAAACTTACATTGAAAGTATGGAGAAATGTTTAAGTTTAATAAATTGCATCATTTCACATAAAAATTTCAGAGAGTATTATTAATGCTATTTTGGTAGTGTCAACTAAGTGATGGGCATAAGAGAACAATCAGAAATATGTCGTGGCATCCAGATGGACGCATGCTTGCGAGTGCCAGTTTCGATGGAACAGCTGGAGTTTGGTTTTAGGAGATGGAAAATTAAAAGAATAAGTTATAATTATAAGTTATAGAGATACTAATAATTTATTTATCTAATTTCAATTAGAATAAATAGGATTTAGTGAACACAGAGTTTGAACAAATTGCTCAGCTTGAGGGCCACGAAAACGAAGTAAAGAGTGTAGCTTGGAATCACGATGGTTAATTCCTAGCAACTTGCAGCAGAGACAAGACTATTTGGATTTGGGAGAAGAATGATGAAAATGAGTTTGAATGTGCTGCAGTGCTCTCAGGTCACTCTTAAGATGTGAAATTTGTCAAATGGCATCCTGAGAAAAATCTCTTGTTTTCAACCAGCTATGATGATTCAATTAAGTGCTGGAAGTATGAGGATAGCATCGATGATTGGATGTGTGCTTACACAATGGAAGGTCACGAGTCAACAGTCTGGTGTAAGTACAGTAATATTAATTTAATTTCATGTAGAAATTGATTTTGATGCTTCTGGAGATTACATGGTAAGCTGTGGAGAGGATAAGAATTGGATGATTTGGAAAATTAATGAGAAAACCTTCGAGAACAAGGGTATGATATCAAATCTACATCAACGATCTATTTATTCTTGCTCTTGGGCAAAGACTACAATTAGTAGTCCAGCAGACGTTAAAACTGATTTTATTGCAACAGTAAGTTTTAGGATTGTAAACCCTTAACTCTCTCTTAATTCAATGTGAATCAATAATAAGTGATATTCAAATTTTAAATTCAATTTAAATCATGGCAACAGGTCAACAAACAAGACTTCTTCCGTTTGCTTCGAAAAACAAAGTTCACCTCGGCAATACTAGCATTTCATCTGTGAGACAAGTTTTGCAGTCAGGTAAGATAGATTTTTGTGCAAAAATAATAGTATCTTACGTATAATTTAGGTGAGAAAAACTTCAATGAATAGATGATAGAGAGCTATGCTAAAAAGGAGTAATTCATGGTGAGCTTGCGAAAAATTAAGAAAAATGAGTTGCTTTAGAAAAAGCGTATGATCAACCTCACCTAGAATTTACCCAATCAGAATCAATAATTAAACTAGCAGACTCAAGGTCAAGGAGGAGTTATGCCTCAACAAAATATCTTTAATCAAGGAAACCATATAAACGCTGAGAATATTCATCCAAATATAAGCATTCCTGCTATAATAGCAAGAGATTACAAAATTTAAGCTGATAATCCTAAGTCTTTCTTTGTAAGTATATAATCCTATGAATATAGAAGATCTGTTGATTAATAACTCATGCAGAAACTAACCACTTTATTTAGATTCAATCTTTGATGGAGTTTAATATTGCATGATTAAAATTAGATTAAATTTCATATATATTGCTAGCATTATACTTTTTCCTAGAAATATAAATCTAAAAGCTAGAATGAGTTTTGATGAGTTGTCTATTAGTTTGCAAAGGATTAAGGAAAATCTCCCAAACTCACATCATGAAATTTTAGAAGCTTTCAGTTTTATGATAGATGAAGGAATCATGAAAACCTTCTCTTAATTAATCTTTAAACTACAGGGTTTTGTATTTCATCCCCTTTTGTCAAATATTTTGTGGCTCATCGAAGACTTCTCAGGTGCTGAGAAAGAACAGGAATAAGAACTTTTGGATAGCAATATAATTGCCAGACTTTCAAGTTTGATTGAGACTATAGGTGAGATTCTAATGATTGACTCAAAGGTCAAAGAGCATGAATAAAAGATCATTAGCAATAACGAAAATTATTTTTATCTTAATATTCCCCCTTTATGCTGCTTATGGACTAAATGTTTATATTAGGAAGAATAATTTTAAATTCTATGAATGCCTAAATCGTTTACTTGTGTAAACTCACTTGCTAGATTCTTACTATTTTAAGTAACTTGGCTAGCTCTAATCCAGGAGCAAGGCAAGAAATTCTGAAACATCGCTTAATATCAAAGCTTTCTGTCGCTTTTAGCAATAAGCTGTTTATTGGGAATGAGGAGTTCCTTGACATTGCTTCTTGGTTTCTATTGGAAGTTTCAAATAAATTTGACAAAAATTATGAAGATTAAGTTGAAGATGAGTATTTGATTCCTTTTCTAGCTAGACTACTACACTTACCAGATAATAGAGCAAATAAGCAAATCATAAATAACTCCCTAGAAGCTATCATTAACTTCACAAAAGATATAAAAAATTAATTATACTATTAAGAAAAATAGAACTCTAAATATATAATAGAGATTCGTTTAATTTATATTCAAGCATTTACAATTTAATAATAAGTTAAACTTCTTCACAAAAGTGAAAAAGTCTTACAGGTGCAGCAAGCTATTGATTCAGTATGATCGCAAATGTGGCCTCCATCAAGAGTATCAATTATTTAGCTGGGTCTACAACATCACTCATAGAATCTTAGAGAGCGAGAGAAATTTGGATAATTATGAGAGAATGAAATAGATTCTTACTATGTTAAACAATATGCTTACTTCAGACGATCATGACATTTAGTACTTGATTGAGATTGATCTTAACTATATATTAATAGACATTAAATTTTGAGATGGGTCTCTCATCTTACATTGAAAAAGTGCTTGAATGGAATGATCCAAAGTTGTCAGTGTATTGCGAAGAATTTGACTTACAAATTTGCAATATTCTCTAAAATTTATGTGCCTCCTCTTCATTTGGTCATGGCCAAGATTTGATAGATAAGGGAATCCAGTATATCTTAGATAGATTTTCCCTTAAGCTTCAAGACGCTAGTGAGGAAATGAGATTGCAATCGCTTTTGCTCTTCTCTACAATGCTGTTCTATCTCAAAGATCACTACAAGGAATTCTTGCTTCAAACCTATGACATAATCCCTAAAATCCTGCAAAACTTAGTCAAAGAGAAATCATTGAAGATGATTAACATATAAGTGCACATCTTGGAGACTTGCATTGTCAGAGATCTTATTAACCACGATTACGAAAGTGAATCGATTGATCCCTAGAATGTATGCTTTGGCTACTTAGAACAATTTGAAGCTTATGGAGGCATTGAGATACTTCTTAACATCAGGGAGATGTACAAGTACAATCATGAGATCAACAATAAAATCAGTGCATTCGAGCAGAAGTTCTTCAACTTGCAAAGTAGCTCACTGGAGGACAATCAATTCGGGTAATCAAACTAGGGGTCATAGGAGAATAATCATATGGATCCTTAGATTTACCTCAAAACCACTCAGTTCTAAATTTGATTAAATCAAGAGTAATTTAGTAAACAGAATATAAGTATTTTTATTAGTTGATTTTTAACTCAAATTTTTGTTTAATTTTTATTGAATAAAATAAGAATATTACTAAAAAACAAGAATAAATGAAATTAATCCAAAGAGTATAGTTATAGTAAATCTTCAATAATTTCATGTGGAAAATAGTCTATTTTATTTTGATATCGATTGTATATATTCAGTTGGCCAGTATTAATATTTATCTTCTTGTTTAAACAATTTTATTCAAAATAAATTAATAGGATTGAATTCTACTTTCAGTAATTATATTTATAAATATAAAATGTTCTTCATCTGATGAAGAATCACTTGTGTCTCTATCAGTAATAAACTTCATCTTGTGATCGTTTTCATCTTCCTCTTTGATATTTAATGATAATCCGTCGTTGCTGATATTTCCGTAGTATTCTGACAAAGATTCAATCATGCCTATGTGACTTGATCCCATTTAAGCACCGTTGCTTTCAATGTCATTACATTCATAATTGCTTTAGGAGTCAGATCCTTTCTTAAAAATAATAAATCACAGTGGTCATAAATTATACAAAAAATAATTTACTATAAATTGCAGAGTCATTTAACTGAATGATATAAAAAAATAAAACTCTTTACTTTTCTAATTCCACGATTGGCTCTATCTTTCTTTCCGCACATAGCTATCTTTTTGACTTGCCTGTACTTGCTCTTTACTGTGCGTTTTGTCTATTTGCATTGATTTTTAACTTTCTTCCTTAATTCTCTGAGAGTCAGTGGCTCTACTATCATGTAAACGATACTCATCAAAATAGCTACCAGATTTGAAGGCAGTTCAGTGATCGCCTTCGTATACTATGTTTATTTTTAGTATAGTTAGTTTAAATTGTGACGAAATACATATAAAGTTCTAATAAGAAAAAAATTAAAGCAATTATAACATGGGGGGTGTCAAATCCCTATCACTTAAAATAAATTATTGGGATAAATATTTTTGATTTGGATCAATTCCATAATTTCTGAATTCATCTGGATCTAAGGCACATTCTTAATATTAAGTGTCGCAAGATTCTAATTGTTGCATTGTTTTTTGTAATATTACAATTATGAAATAAACGGTTGTGTTGCTGATTTTTATTGAGTTATTTGGAATTTATTTCTCTTCCCTTTTTATATTATTAATGCATTTCCAATTTCATTTAGAATTCTTATAATTTGGCTTTATGACTAGGTAAATATCATGATTGTGGGTAGTTGTGCCTCATTACCATATTAATCTAAATTCATTATTATTTAATAAAGCAAAGATTTTGATAAAAATGAACAAGTGGTTCGCAAGCGCAAGAGATCTCTCCGACTCAGAGTCAAGTGGTGACTCATCAGACGACGAAAAGAAGCCAACTCAGACTCAACAGACTGCAGTTGCCAGTAAAAAGGCAGTTATTGCTCAAAAGAAAAATTACATGAAAAACTTCGAGGACTCATCAGAGAGCGAAGAGGAAAACAGAACTATAGTGTCTAAGAGTGATAAGCAACTCGAGAATATCAATGCAATCAGCAAAGATATTAAAAACCATCTTTAAAATTATTCAGAACAAAAAATTGGTGGGGAGGGAAATTCATTAATGACAGATATAGAAAACTCCTTATATAAATTAGAATTTAAAGATGTGATTTCACTAATAAATTATAGTTGAACATCTTAAGAACAACGATTTCTCAGCTTTAATGCAAGACTTCGAGAAATTCGCAGAGGAACTAGATAAAGATTCAAACCAGAACCGTGGCATAATCTACCAACACGGCAAGGATGGAATTTTACCTATCTAATATCTAAGGTTACTTGTGAAAATCGAGGATGCCATAAACGAGACAAACGCCTTATTAAAGGAAAAGAAGATGAATTTGAACAAGACTAACAGTGTTTCTCTCAACAAGCTCAAGCAAAAGATGAAGAAGTACGTTCAAGTTGCTGGACCAGCTGACAATACTCTTGAAAACTAAATCACCAAGTTCAGAGACGCTCCAGTGTGGAGTGATGATGAGAAGAAAGCTGCTAAAGCTCAGACTAAGAAGACTGAAGACAAGAAGGCTGCCAAAAAGGAAGATGCTAAGAAAGTTGTTGCCAAAAAGCCCAAGGATTCTAAATGTTTGTTACAGATTAAAGTTATTAAGTGATTCAGAAAGTGAATCTGAAAACAGTGACGAGGAAGACAAGGCTGCAGGCGAGGAAGATGAGGAGTCTTACTACGACGAAGAAGAAGGATCAGAGGAGTCTGAGTCCAGTGAAGAGGAAGAAGTCGATATCTTCAAGATTCCAAGAGAGCAAATGACACCTGCCCAAAGAAGACTTAAGTGGGTTAAGAAGGACAGACTTCCACAATATCTTCAAGATATTCTCAACAAAAAGAAGACAACTAAAGTTGTTGAAAAAGAGAAAGATAAAAAGGCTGGAGAAGATAAGGTCGAGCAAATCACCAAGGCTATCTAAGGCATTATAAGAAAAAGTGTTTATTATTTTAATTTAGCACCGAGAAAGAGGCTAAAGAAACTGTCTTGGACATTAAATCTAACTATCAGACAATTGATTTCACAAAAACTGACAATGTTGTTAAGAAGCTCAAAGAACTATAAGATGAAAGAATGAGAGGTAAATTTGATCCAAAGTACCACTTATAAGTTCTTACTTTTATTTTGCAACAAGTTAAGGATGCTAGACAAAAAGTTGAGATAACTCTTAACCTATTGAACTCTATGTTTGATTCAGCCAAAACCTCAGCTCTTGGTTATATGGGCAGAGAATTATGGTTAATCACATACGAGCACCTCAATTCTTTAATATAATTGCTCGAGACTCCTCAAATGAAAGAATCATTAAAGACTTATCTCTAAAAGGAGCAAAGACTTCTCTAAGCAAAAGAAGCTGCTGAAGATGCAGAAGAAAGCGAAGAAGAAAATATAAACCAGATTTCTGCTACTGCTGAAATTGAAAAGTCAATCCTCCCATCTCTCGCAAACTTCATTGAAAAGCTAGATCATGAAATGCTAAAAGCATTTTAAAGTACACCTCACACAAAAATTGATTATCTCCTAAGACTTAGAGATGAGAACAAGTTTTTGTCTATTCTAGATAAGGTATTTGACTTCTTAATGGCCAACGAAGATAAGAGCAAGGCATCAAGAGTTGCTGTTATTAAACTTGATCATCTTTATTATAAGAATGACTCAATCTATAAGAAGTACAGTGAATAAGTTAACGGTAACGCTGACAACACACCATACACTTTGAATTGTTTTAAGAGTTTATTATTATATGAACGGTGAGAGCACAAAGGTTTTAAGAGAATTGGTAGATTTAGTTACAGCTCATGGAACCGCTAGAATGAAGATTAGAGCTGCTTTGTACATTGTTTACCATCACAGTATTCACAATAGATTCAAGGAGGCAAAGGACTTTTTACTCAGAACTCATATTGCTGACATTATAAGTTTACAAGATATTGGAACTCAAATAATTTACAATAGAGCTATTACTTAAATTGGTATGTCAGCTTTCAGACTTGGCTTGATCGAAGATGCTCATGATGTATTGGTTGATATTTGCTAAACTGCAAAGCTAAGAGAAGTCCTTGCTCAAGGTATCTCAAGAACATAAATGAATAAATTCTATATTATAATTTAGAACTCCAGACAAGACTATTGAAATTGAAAGAGAAGAATTAAAGAGACAAATTCCATTCCACATGCACATCAACCTTCATCAACTTGACTGCATCTACATGATCAGTGCTATGCTACTTGAAATTCCAAATGTTGCTGAAAATCAATTCTCAGTCAACAAGAAAATCATCAGCAAAAACTTCAAGAAGCTTATTGATCAATATGACCAAAAGGCTTTCGTCCTAGCTGCTGAAAACTACAGAGATAACTTAGTCTTTGCCGCTAAGGAGCTCAATAGAAGTAACTGGAAAGCTGCAATCAATCACATTTTCTCAATCAAATTGGTAGTTAAGATGCCAGAGTTTTCAAGCGATTAGAGTCCCCACAGATAACAACTTATCCAAAGATTCAAGGAAGCCTCACTTAAGGCTTTTCTCTGCAGAAGCTCAAAGAACTACAACTCCTTCGGCTTATAGTCTCTTATTGAGCAGTTTGAACTACCTGAATCAAAATTAATGCAAATCGTAAGCAAAATGATTGTGAGAAACAAGATCCAAGCTCACTTCGACAAGAACAGAGAGCTCTTAATCATTGATAATAAATCCAACGATATGAAGGAGCTCCAACAACTCAGCTTGCAATACGTTGACAAATTAGAGTTAATGGTAGAGAACAATGAGAGAATAATCGATATGATCGGAGATGGCAAGATCTACAACTATAAGGAGAGGACTGCAAATGAAATATTCGCCATCAATGCTAACAAGAGGTAGAAGCAAATTATGAAGCAAACTGGAGGTCTGCCAAGCGTGGGTCAATAGACATAAAATATGATTATATAGAATCCAGTTCAAAGGAGATGAAGAATTAACAATTGTAAATCTTTTAAATTGATGTGATATTACAACAATAAAAAATTTAAGAAATTTATTTTCTTAAACAATATATTATTTTAAAACTTAATGACATAGTTAATTAGTAATATTGCTTTAAAATATATATTAAAAATATAGGAATTAGTTAAATAACATTTAAAGTAAAACTTGAGAATAAATTACCACTATTTTATATATCATCTGTTGAATATGAAAACATATTTGAATAATTAAACCTTAGAAAGGAAAAGATTAATAAAAAGACTTAATCAAAGTTTTCCTAAAGAGATAGTAAAATTTGTACAAATAATATCATTAAAATTTAACAACTAAAGATGTTTTTTAATTTGATAATTAAATAAGCCTCTCTGCCCACTAAATTATTCTGACAGCAATAATGAATAATTAGAATATAAACTATAATTTTTTTATCTTGAATTAAAGTAACTACTTGTTAAAATATAAAAATCACACTTGTCAACAAAAATTGTGAGAGCTTTCTTGGTGGCTGATTAGATACTCTTAATATCACTATCTACCCAATGCTTGAGATAGGTGATTTAAGAGAGCTCAAAGAATCTCTTCACATTTAATAAATAAACTTTATTATCAGGCAACACATACAATTGATGATGGCTGTTTGGGGTGAATTCTCATAACTCATTTCCAATAGTGACCCAACCGTTGTGCAGGTTGTTTCTTCTTCCAAAGATTTCCAGGTAGTAACCGTTTGGGACAAGAGCTTCAGCGATTTCATAGATCTCTTCTGGCTTCTGGGATTGACCTCTACGCTGACTGAAGATTACATCACTCTCAATATTGTAGCGAGCCTTACCCTTCACGTTTCCTTTCACTCCAACAAGGCAAGTTTCCTTGGCATGCTGCAAGTAATAGCCGTGACCCTTGGCAATCTTTCCATTCACAGTTTGCTTTACCCAAGCGATCTCATCAACAAGTCTAAATTTAGGAATTAATAAAAGAGACATGATACTTACTTATAGCCAAACTTCTCCATCATTTCAAGAGCAAACCTGTACTTGGCATTGATCACCCAGATAAACAGGAATCCATCAGTCTATACTTTCTCAAAAGGCATGTTAAGAATTTCCTTATCATTTAGAGTATCATAGGCGATAGCGACTCCTCTTGTTGGGTTAGCAGATGATAGTTGCCATGGGGGGTCAATGGTGATGACATCGAAGAGTCTGCCACCTTGCTTCATTTAAGATTTTGCAAGTAGATCAAAGTCGAGAGTTGTCACATTAACAGAGAGTGGAATACACCAAAACTGCTTCAAGTGACTTGTCTCTTTGAATGCTTACAGAGCTTCCTCATGCTTAGAATTGTTGTTAATCTGCTTTAACTCTTCTTCTTTTTCAGAATCTTCCTCTTCAAAAAACTGCTTCTCAAGACTCTTTATGTGCTTCTTGACTTCTTTCAGCATACGTCTGATCTCAAACTCATCATTTGGAAGATTATCAATAAAAACAGTTTCCTCTTCCTCAACGGCATCTTCCTTATCAATATCTCCTTCAGTCTTGTTCTTCTTTTTATCTAAAACCTATTTCTTGGCTTTAAGTTTCTGTTTTCTCTTGTTAGTGCCCTCAGTGTAGGACTCTGTATCAATGTCATTTGCAGGTATTTCAACTTCTGCATCAGAACTCTCCACTTGATTAACTTCAATAGCTTCTTCATCTTCATCGACATCTTGGCGTCTTGTTCTCTTGCGAGCACTTCTTCTTGTAGAGATGGGAAAGTCATCATCGTCTTCATCGTCACTTGCTCTCTCGATCTGTTGACCTACTTCCAGCATGTCCTCGTCCTCATCTTCGTCTTCAAGGCGATTCTGTGATGAAGCTTCTCTCTTCTTGCGTTTAACCTCGATTTGCTCATCTTGAATAGTCTTCAAAGTAATCTCATCTCCTTCCAGCATGTTCTTGTAGTTCTCAACTTTTCTGGGTCTCAAGCTTCTCTTGATTGCAGAATCCTCGATACCTGACTGTGAGAGTTGTTGTTGTGCTGCTGCAGACTCTTTCACTTTCTTGTCAACGAGTGACTAGATCTCTCTCATGTCTATCTCATCAGGCTCATCAGCATAGGTTTTCTTCTTACTTGGAGTTTCAAGTAGTTTCTTCTTGGGAGTTTAGAGAAGTGAGTTTACTCCTGTAGCTCCGTTTTAGTTGATCTGGTTAACCTTGGTGTTCTGAGAATCTCTGTTCTGTTGAGACAACTGTGCTGATTATTCATCAATGTGGATAAGTTTCATTATTTTGATCCAAATCAATATATTAAGAGGGAACAATACCTTGTCTGAACATGTTCTGAGTGATGATTTGCATTGGCAGATGCATTGCTGTTTGACTGCTCGCTTGTTCTGTTGTTGGCTTCACTCCCCTTAGGAATTGCACCTTCAGGTTACTTCTTGAAGAACTGAGTGAGAGCTGGCTAGTTCTTCTTTTTGGAGTTAGTAGCAGCATCAGCCCCGGATGCCCCAGAGTTGTTGTGGTCTCTTGAGTTTCCCCGCGCATTTTTAGTTGATTCCATTCTTGATATTGTAACAAAATATATGCACAAATAAATATACAGTTTAATTTAGTTTTGCCCTGGAAATACTATATTGTAATGCTAGTCCAATTAAATGTTATATATGGCAACAGTAAGTCTAACAATATAGTCATTTATTAATAGAAAATAACGAAATCTTATTGTTTGATTGTAGGCTGGTGCTGACAACAAAATCATGGTTTATGAAATAAACAGAGACTCACTTTCAAGCTCAGGAATTTATAATTTAAATTCAATATAGTTGCTCAATAGGTACGTTAAATCATTAAATATAACTAAATATTTTCAAGGCACATGCTCACAGTAACGATGTTAATTCAGTAGTTTTTCATCCAACTAATCCTTAAGAATATAAAATGTGGTCAAGTAAAAAGCAAAATTAATACTGTCTTATTATAAATATAAAAGTATTATAACTCAAAATCAGTATAAAACTGATTAACTTAGTTTATTGCATATTACATTAGATAACCCTGATCAATATTTGTCTTTAATATTACTACAAGATGTCATTTAATATACTATACTATAAAATTATTTATTAAAATTAAATTAATATAGTAAATTAAATGTCCAATATAAATCAATACGATAATCAGGCTAATAATAGTCTCGTGACTAGTCCACTTAGCAAACAATAAAACTTGAAAAATAACAGTGAAATTCACTTGATTTCCCCACAAATTAAGATCCAAATCAGAACAGCATCTGTAATTCAATAAATTTTATGGGGGGGGGGGGGGTAAATTTTAATTCGATCATAATTTTAATTTGATTATATTTTAGTTTTTTATATAAACGCACCCCACTATAAGTTTTGATTAATAATTTATATAGAGTATGCACTCTGGACAAGTTTCTAATCTAGCTAGGTAATATTTTTGCACTTTAATTAATTGAATATTTTATAGTCCTGATAAATTAAAACAGAATCATAGTAAATTGGTAATGATATATGACGACACTGAAATTAAACAAAAATTGAATTCCTATGAAATGCTAAGAATGGAATTTCAAAAAGTAAGTAAAATTGCTAAATATTTTATAGGAATTTAGTTAAATCTAACAATATCTGAATTGATTTTAATTTTTATTCGAATAGGAAGGGGTATCATTAATGATAAAGAGAGGTTTGAGAAGAGTATCTCTATAGTGTAAGTTTATTATAAGAATTCCTAAAAATAAATTGTCATGAAACACCATTTAAATTTATCATTTATCTGTTTCCCAACTCTCATCCATATCCTTATATTACAAATTCGCTATATTTTTGAAGCTAGTTTAAAACTTAAATTCTTAACAAATTTTTTTAATATAGATACGATTTTAAACCCAGAACTTTGCAAAATTGCATTGCTTAAATAAATGATGAATATTACTCTAGTAAGTAAGATTATCATAGAGAGCTAAAGATTTTAAATTAACGAAAATTATCAATTATATAACTTTTTCATTTTTGCTATTGTAATCTGATGGTTAAATTTTCTAATATATTAAAGAATCATTCCTTCGCTTTTCTTAATACATACCATTCTACAGCAACTTATTTAACATTATTTTAAATAAATTTAACTTCGCATAAAAAATGTTGTAACATATTTTTAATGCATTTTTGAACTAATGCTAAATGAATTCGAAGTGGCAGCATGGTAACTCTTAAATAAAGAAGAGGAGGTTGTGCATTTACCAAACGATTCAATTCTGTAAAGACTCATGATGACAGCTCTCAAGGCAAAAACTCTATCTCTGGAGAGTGACAAAGAAATACAAATATTTTCTACTTTCTTAGCACATAATTACCCCAAATTCATATCGAGTTATATGGAATGGGATGAAGATACTAACTTATTCCCTGATGGGCTACTTGACATATCTAGAATCAATAAAGAGTTTTTGGAATTTATTAATATTTTCCTGAGTTTCATTTATAATCTAAATTATGAATTTGGAATTGTACGCGACTCCAGAAGAAGAAAGTTTGTATCACATAGCGGATACAGAGAAAGACTACAATTTTATTGTTGACTATATCTTTTGAAATACCCTAATCATTGAATAATCAATTTAACAAGATATTCATATAATCATTGTGTGTTTTTATGAAATATCCTTAACTAATTTTACCTTTAGAAGAAGAGCATATCAGGAGAGCAGTCCACACCACGAAAACAACGACAGACAATTAGGCAGGTGAAGAAAATTAGAATGAAATTTATAACAAAACTTGGGTGCGTTCAACTGATTTAAAACGTGAGTTAAAGCTAAAGATGTAATAGAAGCAGCAGCTTGAAATGGAATAGAAAATGCTGTTTAAACATCAATAAGAATTATAAGTTAAACTGGAAAATGTTGAAGACAGGCAGCTGATTGACTTGCACAAGATTTAGGAGAACACTAAAGACAATCAGCTATTAATCAAGTAGATTTCATTTGGAAAATCTTTGATTCATAAAGAAGAAAAGCCAGTTATTGAGACAGGAGACCACAAATAAAGATCTAGAAGTAGAAAGCTAACTGCAAATGAATCAGAAAAAAGAAAAACTGTTAAGGAAAAGCCAGACTTTCAAAAATAAAGTTAATTTTAAATCCTTTTTTTGACAAGAACTCAAAGCACCACTAAAAGACAAAGGCTAATACTTAAAAGTGCCAAGATTCCAAAGAATCAACAAATTTTAACCAATAGTCTTAATCGCCAAAACAGTAAGCACAGACTGTTATATAAAACATCAATAACAATTAAGTGAAAAATGTTACAAATAACAACATTTTCACTGCTGCTCCCTAGACTTTTAACAACATCTACATCAACAATTAATAGATTGTAGTGAATCAGGGTTAAGACTTTCAATAGTAATAGAACTAGAAAAACGATTAGCAATAATATTAGTAGCAGCAATAAATTCAGACTGCTTAGTTATTAGCTCAAGTATTTATTAAAATAAATTTATTATGTTATTAATTTGATCCCTTGAAAAGAGCTGATCAGTTGCCAGCATTTGCATTTCCAATGAAAAGTACTGAATCATTTAGAGGATTTGGAGGATTCAAATAGCAAAGCAGTTTCACTTTAAATGACCTGATCTTAAGAAGGACACATGAATAGCAAGCAGCTGCAGCAGGTTTCTTAACAACTTAACTTTCAAGTGCAAGTATTGGTTTTGGATTAGATTAGAAACTATTGTTACCTCAAAGCAAGCCAGGAAATGGTTAACTTAACCAATAGTAAGCTAATTAGTAAACTTCCTTTGGATCATAAGTTGCTAGTTTGTTCTAACCATTTAAGGGTATGGGGGCAATGAATTAATCAGCTCAGCTTTCATTCTAAAATAGTATAAATAAACCTCAAGCTTAGCAGGGATTACCAAGTTTTGCTCTTCCAGAGTTTACAGATAGGGGATCTTTCCCAACATTCTTTATGTAGAAAAGTGGAAGCATTGAAAAATCTAGGAATAGTAGCTTTGTTTAGTACTCTAAAGCCATGAATAAAAATGGCTAAGTAAATAAAAATGGCAACAATTTAAATTAAGGGATGGGGAATTTTACTAACAAAAGAGACAAAAGCAATGAAAATGATCAACAAAAGTGATTGCAAATTATATATTTATTACTGTATTTGTATTTAAATGATATTTTTATTGAGTTAAACATATTAATTCGTATATACACTTATGTCTTTTATGAGATTTAATATTTAAAATTTAGTCATTTAATCTTTAAAGTCTTTTCTTACTTAAATAATCTTAATATCTACTCAATAATTCAACAACTTGTTGAACTGTAAATCAAAATTTGTCGTATTTTCCTTGACTTGATCTTAAATTATATTCTGCTGCGTTTCCTTGTCTCATTCTGAATTAAGCAAGCATTGAAGAGAATGCCATGACGATCATAATGAAGAGGTAAACAAAGAGAGTCTTGTTTGTTTGACCAACTGATCCATTCATGTAGTTTTGATAAAGGATGAACTCATTAGGGAAACCGCCGATGTATATTGAGATGCCCTAAAGAAAATATTAGGCTTTAAAAGATGACTTACTCTAATAAACATGTATGATCCAACAATTGCTGATCCAAAGATAACGGCGTAATCAAAGTAAATTTGGGATAAAACTGCAACGAAGATAGAGAAGAAAACAATACAAAGCCATAGAGCAAGCATGGGGTTCTCAGTTGCATATTTAGCTATGAAGGCAGTGTAAAAGATAGCACCAAAAAGACCTCCTATCCAAGCACCAATCAATAATACTCCACTTCTTGCCCATTTTTGAGTAAAGTACCCTGGACCTGTTCCCATGGCTAATGTCACTACTAATGAAAGCCATACACTCCACTCTGGTGAATTTTTGGGGAACGCATATCCATAAAAAATCACCATGGCAAAAGCGACAAAAGTTAATTGACCGAATAAGAATAAAGTCTTTTGATGATATCTTCCACCGTACATTAAGAAGAAGAAACCAAGTGCAATCATGACCAAAGCAAATCCATTTGCATATTTGCTAAAGAAATGCCATAAAATGCCAAGCTATAACTTAGGACAACCCTCTCTTGAAGCGAAAACAACTTTTTTATAGCATTACTGATTAGTTGTATCTGAATCTAGGGAATAGATAGGTCTGACAGCATTCTTGTCACAGTTTAGCTGCACTCTAAGTTTATAGAAATCAGTTGCATTGCATTAAGCTGGACTTATGAAGTCAAGATTAATGCCTCTCTCTGGTTCTTCTTCGCTTTGTAAGGTTACTACTATATCTGACAATGAGTTAAAATTGAGTGAATTTCCAAAATATAATCAAATAATCAATCATTTATTCACACTAATTTAATATTAATTTTTTAATTCTAATTAAACAGCATCTATCTCGAAATGATCAAAATTTCGAGATAGATGCTGTTTAATTAGAATTAAAATATTAATATTAAATTAGTGTGAATAAATGATTGATTATTAGATTATATTTTGGAAATTCACTCAATTTTAACTCAATGAGTTTGAGCTGAGATGTGTGCATTAGCCTTTCTCATCAACAAAATTAGCAAAGTCCTTTTTGTTATCAGAGCAAGTCCTCAAAGAGTTCTCGCAGAAGTTAAACTCTAAGGATTGACTACCTGTTGCTGTCTTGAAATCAATTTTGTAATCAGTTGTGTCAATAAAAATAAATTTTAATAACTAAAGTTTATTTGTTTGTTTCACTATATGAATAGGTTAAGATTTTATATAAATTCTATTTGTAATACAATAGTTTGCATTGTAATCTTGATATAAATAGTCATAGGATATCTTACTTTAATGTTCTTTGAAGAGCCATAAGATTAAAGATATTGGAGTCTAACTCAACACTGCACCCTGAAAGATCTCTGTCTTCGTGATAGAGATCGTCGCACATCACACTTGATATGCATACAGTCGATAAAAGTAAAGCTACTATTTTCATTTTAAATAAAGATATAATTAACTTGAGAGGAAAAATATTATGATGAAACAATTTTTCTCAAATCATAATTAAGAATTATAATTAGTTTTCATTTTTTTGTAGGAGGCAGTATCAAATTAGAGAGCCATTATATAAATTATTAGATTAATTTATTTGTCTTGCGCATTAGTATATAATAAATTCAAAATATCAAAGCTATCTCCAAATTTTACATTTAAAATTAAATTTCCAAAATATTTATAAAATAGAAGGCTCCTAGAAAAATACCAAAAGTTTTAAGTTTTAACAATTAAAGTTTCAATAATAATTATTATAGTAACAATGGATATTTTTCATTTTAGTTGGCTGTAATATATTGATTTTAGAGAATTCTAAGCTTCCTATAATCCTAAAGATTTTCCAAGTAAGTATTAGTTAAAACCTTTATATTTTCCCCTTTATTGATAAAAATTAGATAAGTATTAACTTACTTTATGTAGTTATCCTGGTAAAAGTGATAATTGCCTTTTTATCTATGACTGGTTCAATTTTTGTGGCAACCACTATATTTTACAGCAAAAAGCTATAAACTCATCCTCAACCCATGATTGCTTATATTTGCTTGTGTGAAGCTGTCTCCTCTTTCAATCTGAAAATAATATATGCCAATTTGCCTTTTTTAATAGTAAAAATTTTGAATTTTATTGAATGCCATGATTAAATCCATAAAAACCTTTTATTTCATAAATTACACAGAAATAGACAGACTATTTGCTTACACAGTACTATACCAAAGCGATGACTCACAATCAGTACATTTACTTAATAATTTAATGGGATGTTTTGTGAATCTTATCTTTATCATATAGGTTAATGTAAAGAGATTGCTGTGTTACTCAAATGAGTACTTCTTTCTATATTTCTAGTTCATGTCACTAATGCTCAATCTTTGCCTCTGTATTGATCTCATTCTAACTCTTAATCTTTAATTAGATTTCAAATTTGCAGATTTAATCTATTTTAGAAAAACTTATTAAGCATTAACCAAATTATTTTCAAAGGTTTATATATTTATATTAAAAACTCTAAGGAACCCATTTTATCCAAGCAAGAGAAGAGTTAAATTCTATTTAATTGGGTCAGTTATTATAGTTCTGCTGCTTGTAATATTCGGAAATCAATCAATTACTGGTAACTTAATTAAGAATCTGATCATTCTAATTTATATAGTTGACTGTTAAGACAATGATGTGAAGTACAACAGTGTTATAACTAAACAAACCTCAAATTTGGTTGTTGCTATGAGTCTCTCAATTTACATTATAGTGGCTCTTTATTCTTGTAAGTTTTAAGATAGTATCTCAATCCTTTTTTAGGTGTTTATGCTTAGAGAAGATTAGCGAGACCAGGCCTTAAAAATAGAGAGAGGTGGTTCTTTCTGAGAAAGCATTACTCTTATGTTGGAGTATTTATTTTGATTTGGACATTGAATCTTGCATCAGTTTACTATCAACTTTTTAATCCTAATGACTCTTAAAATGAAGAAGTTGAAGACAGGCTATCAATAGTCTAGACTATAAGTTAATTTGCGGCATTTTCCACTGGACTCTGGCTTACAATTGTTAGACTTTCTGAACCTTACTTTTATTATATGGCGAGGACGAAATGGCTCGAATTCTTTGGTATTCCACCTGATAATAAATCAAGAAAGGATGATCTATTTAATGACACCTTAAATTCATTTTTGACTTAGTCACTAAATGTAGAGTTAGTAAACATCATACTCTAAGGAATTACCACATTTACAAGGAAATCTTTTGACGATCACTTGCAAAACAACGAAGTCAAAGTGGATGACTTGGATTAATTTAATTTGCTAAGAAAACTTGAGATTCCCAGAATAGAAATTGATAATCCTTATAGAGAAGGTAAAAAGTCTGAGAAAGGATAAAACTTAAATATAAACATGACATCTGACAACACCACTGCCTTTGAGGAGCCAATAAGAAATAAAATTATCATAAATGAGACTGTGGAAGTCTTTGAGCATAGCGGTTATATCTTTCAAAAGATAAGGGAGATAGACTTCATTCAAAACAGCGATATTATTAAATCGCTATGCCCTGAAAACAACAAAAAAAGCATATAAAATTCAGGTGAATCTTCGGGAAAGAGTGGAAGCTTCTTTTTCTTTAGTGAAGATAAGAATTTCATAATTAAAACAATGACTGACTCTGAGCTCAGTACATTTAAATCCATGTTTCAAGACTACTATGAATATCTTTAGAATAATCCAAGATCAATGCTTGCTAGAATATATGGTATTTTTACTGTACAAATGGAAGATATTGTCCCTGTCCATTTAATACTCATGGGAAATACAATTTAGTGCAGTAAACCTTCTGAAATTCTGAATAAATTCGATTTGAAGGGCAGTTTATTCAATAGAAAAGTTAAAGGTAAAAATCATGAAAGAGGAACTGTTCTAAAAGACTTGAATCTATTCTAGTAATGCTAGGAGCACATTGTAAGTTCTTAAGCTGTTTAAATATACAATTTTATAGTTTTTGAGATTTTCAAGGGATGACAGAAGAGCCCTGCTAGATTTAATGGAAGACGATATTAAATTCTTGAGTTAGCATAAATTAATGGACTACTCCCTCTTGTTTTGTGTTGAAAAGAACTACAATTACTATTGTCTGAAGATGTAGGCTGAGCAGATAGTCAAAACTCGCCTTTAAGATGAGTAAATTATAATTGAAGAAGATTTAAAAAGAGAAATTAAGATTGAGAAAGAAAGACTTAAAGGATGTAAGAATAATATAAAAAGTACATAATAATATTATTTAGAACTAATACAGACTTTCAATGGAAACAGACACATGCAAATAAGCAAATGTGGGAAGTTTATCTATCATATAGCAATAATTGATTATCTTTAAGAATTCAACTTCGCTAAAATATGCGAGAGTAGGTTTAAAGAGTACATTCTAAATAGAGACTACTAAGAAATATCTTGCATTGATCCAATTCCTTATCATAAGAGATTCTTTAAGTTTATGAGCAATAATGTTATAATTGATTTTACAGAGAAAAAGGAGGATAGATAAAAACACAGCTTCATAGTTAGGAGACAACTTACATTTGAAAATGATTGATTTATTACCCAATAATTTCATTATCAAAGTATTATCAATTGATAAGAAAAATTTGAAGTGATTCATTATAAAATTAAGGCTTCAAACTAAAAATATAAGAGCCAAGCCCACTCCTACTATTCCTAGGAAAGCTGCACCATATAAAGGTCTGTAATATAACCAAGCTATTCCAATAGTTAAAGAAGAGAGTGTTACTGAGACAACAAATGCAAAAATCGCTACAATTAATTTAAAGCCATGAGCCATCAGGAATCCTACTAATGGAATCCAACTGAGAGTGTAAATAATAGGACTGAAGATTAAAAAAGTAATTTCTTTAATTATATATTTTAAGAGTAGACAGATACCAGCATACATTAAAAACCAACCTCCTATTCTAATGTAAACAGTAGTCATATCATTTTCTTAAGATTTCTTCTTGAAGAGATCGACTTTTGAGATAGGTTACTCCTCTACAAACTCAATTAAAATAAATTAAATAAATCGTAATTCATTCTCAATTGTCTCCTTAAACATTGATTGGAACATTTAGTCTACAATTGTTGCACAAGGGCAGCATGCGCACATCAGGCATACGACTTCTTGATCTGGGTAATTGTTTTAAGTAATTGGTAAAGCAACCTTCTTTGGGTTCCATTAATAAAATAATTTTTTATAACCATTGTCTGAATGTAAAGTTGTCTTTATCACAAATCTATTGTGCTACTATTGTTGTTGGGCCACAAGGAATATAAGAAAATGTTACTTTGACATCACCAATATCTGTGACTCCATTATTTTTCTTTAAAGAAATGAGTAATGAGCCTCCTGATTCTTTTGGAGCTTCATAGCTGTGATCATTCAAATAGTTTTGTTACTTTTCTTGTGCCAACTTAACTTAATCATTAGTTAATCCCAATGTTTTTGAAGTATTAATTTTACTAATTTAAGATGGAGCGAGAACATATCCACCAAAGTCTACCTTTTCAGCAACTGTTGTCTTTGAATCAAATGGCATAAAGTGTGGGTTTTAGTGGTAGGGGTCTCTAAAAGCTGAGCTATTTACTATATGATTTTTCCATTCTTTCGTGTACGAAGTTTCAGTGCGATTATTGCTCGACTTTTTATGTTCTACCCATTAAAACATCTCTACGCTCCTGATAAGTTTCACAGAGTTGCTGATTTATACTCCAAAGTGTTCATCTACTATTACTGAATCGCTTTGCGTTTACCCACTAGCATTTTAATATAAAAGTTGAAAAAAAGCATAAATTAGTTTCATATCTTGGGAAGTCTCTGGCTACTTATAATCCTAACAGTCTACAACATTTTTCTCGCCCTCTATTAGCAAAGCAGCTATTCTGACCTGCTTTCTCTCATTATTCCATAGTATTGGGAAGGAGAAGCAAATCAATATTATGCCAATTATAAAGTCAGCAAAGGGATTCTCAGTGTCATCATCAAAATTATTGCCATTGTAACTCACGATTCTTTTTGAAGAAGTCTATGACAAGGTACTAACTGCTAGTCCTTCATTAGAAGTCTGCAGAAATTTGGTGGGTTTCTACTATACTTGCTAATTTTCTACTTTAGTGACTACGGCTATAGTAGAGGTTAGCAATAGAGCCAAAACTCCAGCTTTCATTATCGAGGTAGATATCATTTTAGTTTTATATGTTTAAACCCTTACTTATATTACCTTATATTATTATAATTCACTTGAAAATTTATCATTTGAGGAACTACTTAATTCAAGTTAAAGTAAAAGCAAAAATGTTAATCATAATTATTGTTATTTTGGAATGAGATCACTTTACAAGTGCACTGGCGCTCCTTCAGTTGGGGTTTTTCTATTGGGATTATGTTTGAGTATATAATATGCAACAAATTCTAGAGGATTATCTGGTCTGCACTCACAGACTTCTTATAAGGCTCTCAGTACAGTTGGAGTAATTGTTGTTTCAAGATAGGATTTAGTGGGGAGAGCGTTTACGTTTAATTTTGCTTAAGAGACCATTGCAGTTAACTCAGCTCTGAATCCCTATTAATGAATTGATGTAAATACTAATGACCATAAAATTTAGTTAAAATCATACCTCATCTGGATCTTCATAGCCACCTTCGGGATCTAAGTTTCTCAATCTTTCATCAGGAATTAAGCTAGATTTGTTAGCATTAGAATCTTAAGTTTGATCTAGAACCATTTATTAAAGATGAATTGAAAACGCTTACCTGTCATTTTTTCAAATTATATTTTAATTTTATTATAAAGCTAAGCAAATTCAGTATTTACTTAAATTTTCTTAACAGCGATGAAATATAAAGTTTATTGTTTAAATAAAAGGAAAAACAATTTAAGTAGATTATCTCTGTGAGCTTTGCGGGAGATACTCCTAGTTTAAAGCTAGGCTCTTATCTCGTATGCATCTCGATAACAGAGTGAAGTGAAATGGGGGAGAGATGGTTTTTTGGAGTATTTCTAGTTCACAACTTGCCACGTCATTGATTGCCACGTCAACTCACTTCTGATAAGTCTACTTCACGACTGAAATTGATGGTTTAATTTTAGTATTAAACAGTGAATTGTTAAATACTTAATTTTGAGTATAACTCATTAATCATCAATCAATTCAAGTAGATCACTTTCTACTTTACAATTGTTTCCCTACAGACAGTGTACTTAAATGCGAGAGAATTTTCCCAAATTAGCTTTAGTGTTTCAGTTATTTTGTGCTTCTCTCTGTGCTGGAACTCCCTTGGTTTCCAAAAGTTCTTATTGAGTTGAATCGATAGCAAGGAAATGATTGTTATATGAAAGAAGACCTTGATATTTCTTGTCAAATTATTGAATTGTATCTGAAAGACCAAGCTGTGGTGCTTATTGGGAGGCTCTTAAAGCAGCGTTGTAAGCTTCAAAGAGGTTTAATTTATCTTGGAAGAATAATTGGTTAGTGATGGGATTGAGTTCATTTTGGAAAAGATGCTCTCTACCAGTTTACTTCAAGAAATTGTTTACACTCCATCTTGAGTTATTGACGAATTAATAATCGAAGTTTTTAATTGCTGCTAACTTCTTGAGTTCACTCCATGCCTACTCATCCCATAGCTGTGCGTTTGAAAGTGCCCACATAGATTGAGCTACACCCTCAGCATGTAGGTAATTTATCTTCTTCTTTAATAATGGCAATAGGACATTTTCATAAAGCTCTCTGCTTCCAGCTCCATTCTTCTCAAGTACATACAAGCAGTTTGAAGCAAATGCAACTGGATAGTCTTGAGTCTCTAAATTAATGGTATTTATCTATCTGATGAGCAATTGAATGTGGTTATTAATATCTTCATCACAGGCCTTCAATGATTTGTTTATGTAGTCTTGAGAGAGTGATGAATTCTTGCCAGAGGTTAGAACTTTGTGAGGAGCGTACACTCTGTTTAAGAGCAACTATCTTTCTCTAGTTCTAATAAACAAATAATTGCTGAGATCTACTGGCAATTATTCGTATTGTGGGGCAACTTTATAGCCATCAGTAAAATTATTTCTCCAGATGTATGTAGGAGCAAGACTCTTTAAGGGGTTCACATAGCTGCCTGGTCTTGGAATTATAAATCCCTTGATAAAATTAGCGAATGGAATCCCAGAGTAGATGTACTTTTACAGCATTTTTAAAACTATTAATATATTTATTATAATCAATTAAATTATTATGATATTATTCATTAATCATCAATCTCATTTTATTAATCTACTTAGCTATATGTTTATATTGAAATTTCTTTCTTTTGTCAATAATTTGCTTCTTCATCTTCATAAAATGAAATTTAAGGGTAAACAAAGACCAGCCCATTTTTATCTAAAGCAGCAAAACTTTTGCCATTTGGGTTCCATGAAGTTTGATGCACACTAAAATTGTCTTTATTAACTGGGACTTGACAAACTGAGGCAACTCTCACTGTCCATAAATAAAGTTTACCATTACCAGTTGAGACGTTCAAAGTTGGGGTTTTAGGACAAAATTCGGCTATGGGGAAGCATCCTCCCCCCCCATAATGTATACTTTTCATTTTGTAGTCTGATAGAGTTTTTGACGCTGAGTAATAGTAGCTAATGAACATGGGGTGTGCAAGAAATAGTTTTGGAGCTATGACATCATCAAAGTCACTTTTTATATGTAAAGATCATTATAAATTTTACAAAAATTTTCAAATTTATCACAAAATTTAATTTCTCTAAAATAAATGATTTTAACAGTTTTTAACTATTTAAACAAATTATAAATAATTTATTTTAATTTTATAATGTGAACTTTTATTATCTTTACATAAATATTAAATGAAAGTTAAAATTGTTTTTAAATCGCTTAATAAAATTAAAATAAATTATTTATAATTTGTTTAAATAGTTAAAAACAGTTAAAATCATTTATTTTAGAGAAATTAAATTTTGTGATAAATTTGAAAATTTTTGTCAAATTTATAATGATTTTTATATATAAAAAGTGACTTTGATGATGTCATAGCTCCAAAACTATTGCTCGCACACCCCATGTTCATTAGCTACTATTACTCAGCATCAAAAACTCTATCAGACTACAAAATGAAAAGTATACATTATGGGGGGGGAGGATGCTTCCCCATAGCCCAAAATTCTATATGTTCTACTTCTTGCTTTTATATCATGACAGTTAAAAAGAACTCCAAAATAACATATCGAAAAATAAACAAATTTTTAATGAGTGTTAAGTTGAGCTTTAGTTAAATCCCAGATCCACACTAGATTTGGACATACTTCATTTTTACAAGCTAAATACCTATTGTCTCTGCTAATTGCGATTTAAGAAATACCGACTCTTGGAAGTCCATCACTCTTACTGCTTAATTAATGAGCCTGGAGCATAGGTATTTTATAGGGCTTTGCAAGTACTTCATACACAGCCCCGTCTCTAGATTCAGTTTCTGAGTAAATATTCAAATCTTAAGAAGTATTATCTTCAGTTAAATCGGTAAGTCTATGATCAAAGGTGAAAATTTCTTTCCATGAAAGTGAATTGTAGATTCTTACTTTTTAATCAAAGTAACCACCAATTATGTACTATTAATTATGTGAAATTACAAGGTTTCTTATTCCTAGAGAAGTATTTTCATAAGGGGAAAACTTGGCTGTTTATTAAACTCCAACAATACCATTTTAGCCAAATTGAAGTTGATAAATGATTAACTTGCATTTTAAGTTTGAGTCCCATATTATTAAATGTTAGCCATCAGCCGAAAATTAAACATTTTCTAGGTCAAAAGTATCTGGAGTGAAATGATGGAGACATTCGTAATGATTATTAGTAACATCATAAATGCCTATCTAATCCCTGCCTCCTTCGCTTGAGCTTTTCTCTGCTAAAGCCATGATTTTCTTGTTAGGTGAGAATGTAATCCCTCTTCCATCATCGAACTTTGGATTTTTAATATACTGTACACTCTTATCTTGCAAGCACCAAACAGTCATTCTAATTTTAAACTCGCTCACTGTCATAATGTGATTAAGCGAAGCACCCCATTATGCATAGGCAAGACCAGCCATACCTTCATCAATTTTACACTGCCATTCTGGATCATGTAAACTCTTCACAAATACTAGAGAACGTTTTCCAATGCTGATCATAATCATGTTTGAATCATGCGACCATTCGAGTTGTGTGACTACATCAATGAAAGAATACGCATGCATAGGCCTCAAAGAGTTTGTTTCGTAAATCTATCCATAAATTCATTAATTCATGCATTGGAATATAAAAATTTCTTACCTTTACTTCAAATGTTTTAGCTATGGCTACTAAGTCACCATTAGGAGAGTACTTTACTATACCGCTAGTTTGGGAGATAAAATCTGAGAAATTCATATTTAAATTTGAAATTTAATTAATTATTTAATTTAACTAATAATTTAAGTCGAAAATGGAAAGCACTCAAAATAACATTTATGAAATTGAGGAGTCTGCTCTGATAGATGAAAAACTTAGAAATGCAGTTGATGATGACTTAGTGGAAGAAAATAAAAATGGTAAGACTTATGATTGATTTATGAATATGTAGACTACGATTTATAGTTGAGAAATTTATATATGAAAATAATCATCTCATTTATATACGCCGATGCATTTGAGGAGAAGGGCAAGGACGGAATGATTGACCCATCACAAGTAACTTAAATGCCAAAAAATGGAATATCAGTAGAAATATCAATGGGATAATAGGCAAATAATGATCCAACTAATTCATAGAAAACACCAAATTCCCAATCATTAAATTAAAACGACTCTCATATCCCTATAAAAACGTAAGCTCGATCCTTATTATGATTATAATACTTATTATAGTGGAACAACAACTTAGCTAACAAGAAATCCTCCATATCATATCAAAGATGCAGTGGATTTTGAGCCTCTTTACCCGCCATAAGAATTCATCTTGGAAGAGTCACTTCGTCGTGAGGCTGAACGAGTGGCTCACTAAGAAAATCTTATGAACAGAGTTGTGTATGATTGCATAGACCCATCTCCCTACCAAGGAAATAACCCCCTGTCTGATTAGCTAAATGCAGATGGAGAATTTTCTTAATTTTATACTCCTTCTTCAAGTGATGATTATACATTGGTCTTTGAGAGCAGATTTGAGAGTGGGAATCTTAGGAGAGCAATATAGGTATATGAATTCGAATACGATCTTATTCTTAAGCCAGATTATAACACAAGAGGCTATACATAGTTAGTTTGCTTTTAAAGATCAGATGAAAAAAAGTTTCATTAAATACTGCATTGATGATTTTCTAAATTAGATAATAATTTTTTTAAATAGATGAAAGCACAGCTTAAAAAGGCTCAATTAAACGATCTTTTTTATATTAGTTTTACTAAATAAAAAATATGGGTGATATTAATCCCAACCTTTATAAGTTTATAAGATAATATAATAATTTAAGGTGACTATACATAATGGTACTACTTTAGAGTTAATTAATAATTATGAGCTACATTATAATATAAGAATATAAATTTATGAAACTAAAAGAAATTAATTACAATTTACAATGAAAAAATATTAGCTAATAAACAACGCATTTTTAGCACTACTAATTACTTAAACCTTTTTATTAAGCCAAATAGCTGCCTCAGAAGGGGCATCATATGCTGCAAGACCTGCCTCTATAAATTAATAGACATTTATCTTCATATTTAAATGTGATTATTATAAATATTGGGGTTAAAAATCTGGAATAAACTACGCTTGCCATAAGGGGTCAGATGAACATTGTAAAAAAGCCTTGGGAGAGGAGTATTGCTGTGCTTCATATAGATCTCTCGCTCAATCAAGACCTACCTATGCTTATGTTTGTACCAAAGTAGAGGAGATTTTAGAAGAAGGTGGAAAAATAGAGGAAGATTTGGTTGAAGGAATTGTATATAAAGTTATGTGTGCAGATGCTTAAATGCTATTTGTTAAGTATATTGTGATATTTACAGTTTCATTTATTGCCATTTTACAGATTATAAGCTTTTGATATGATAAAATTTAATTTAAAGCATTTTAAATTTTAAAAATTCAATTTATTCACTCCTTTTTCTTTACTACTTTCTTAGTACCTTGACTGGCAACTTTTCCAGTTTGGGTGGTAGTTCCTGCTGCTCCTTTTTTCTTTTTTTTGTCTTCATCATTTGATTGTTCTGAATCTGCATCGCTTTCCTCATCGGATTCGCTTTCTGAAGCTCGGGGAAGCATGATAAATAAAAATTTAAAGATTTCAAGTTCTTCAAGAACAGATTTTACTTTGACTTAGTCTGGATCGCAGAAGTCTAAAATGGTGTCACAGAATCTATGACCAACTTCCTACAGTAAGTCTGTATTGAAGTGATAATCTGCGAATTTTCCTTAATCTGCTCCGCAGAAAGATGCTTCCAAAGTAAAACTATTTGTAATACCTAGTTCTTTCCACATCACTACTCTAGCAGTGGATTCTTTAGCTTTTTGAACAGCAAAGTTGCAATCAGAGAAATTAAAAATGTCGCAATTCTTATCAACAAGGCATGGGAATATCTTCTCTTTTAATCTATCATTGACTCTTCCTGAGTTGCCATACATAAAAACATTCTTTTTCCTTGAATGACCGTGAAAATCACAAAATAGAAAGATATCTCTGTCTTCTTATAGTTTTTTAAGCATCATTTTAGTGTGATAAATAGTTGGATGTATTTTTCTTGAAGGATCAATCCAGAATCTGTTAAGGTCCACTCCTGCTAAGTTGCATCTTGAGCTTCCATTGATGACGCCATCTGGGTTTAACATAGGCACTATTTTAAACACGAAATTATCTCTTAGTATTTTTGCATTCAAAGACGGCCCTGTTAAGTAATCAATGACGCCCTTCATCATCCAAGATGCTCCGCTTTCACCAGGATGAACTCTTGAAGAAATAACAACTCCCTTTCTGTTTTTAATTGCCTCAGGATCACTCTAGAAAGTGGTAACTATGATAATATAATTCAACTAATATTAAATAGATAAAGATCTTAATCCTTACTGATATATATTATATATATATATATATATATTAAACTGTTTAAAAGCACAAGAATATGGTTTTAAACCATATTATTTTCCATTTCAGTATAGTAATCTAAAATAATTATTAGTAAATTTATATTTAGTGAATTTGGTACTAAAAATTAAATTTTATTAACTTTGGCGAAAAATATCGTCCTTACTTCAAGAATATTGGGTTGTCCTGGCCTGGTAATAACCTCTATAATTTAATAAAAATAGTGCATTGTCAATTTCTAACTAATGCGCCAACTATGATCATTTCACAATTATTGCCAGCTATAGTTTAACATAAAGTTCTTCTTCTCATTCTATTCTTTCTTTTATTGTCAGATTCAAGATGATTTAAATATCTAGTTAAGTCAGTATAAGTATAGGGATAGCAATGAGCCAAGAAAACTGTATCGTTATCATGCTCAAATTAAGTGCTAAAAGTTAAGGTGTAGTAGTACCCAGCATTTTTTCTCTTCATTGAATTCTGATAATAGCAAATATCTCCACCACCTCTGTACCAGCCTCGGCCATTTTTTCTTGCTTCAGTCTCAGAGTATAGAACTGGACGCATCCCATGATTGTATAAAGAATCAGGTTTCATTAAATTTATGATATTAAACCTATATGTTTTCCCTGCTCTAGTATTTTTAACTCTAAAGAGAACAACCTATCAATAAGTTAAAAATTACTTGTAAGATTGTGATATCAATAATTAATTAATTTCAGTTAGTTTAAATCGAGCTGGATGGCCTTCGATTTTATTGGAAAATTACATTCTAACCCATCTAGACTTTTTATACAAAATAAGGTGATTTCTCCTTATTTTGTTTATTTATTTGAGCTCTTTTTATAAAATTAATCCTCTCTAAATATTAAGAAAGAGCTCTTTTATCAGTTCCTCTATATTCTCCCGCATGACCGCATTTAATTCGAAGTACATCCCCAGTATAGTCATATCTCTGATCTAATATTGAATTCCCATCAATAGGACTTGTTCTTTCTGTGTTTATCAGTTTTTCTATAAGTACTCTGATAAAATGATTGTTTATGTTGCTAATATGCTTGCCTAAGATTTCAGGACATTCCTTTTAATCCAAATTTATCATACTCTTCGTTAAAGATCTAGATAAGTTTTTTGTATTCTTTAGGTTTTCGTGATCCAAAACTTCAAAGTTAGACCAAGGCCGAAGCATATAGTTGATTCGATTTAGAGTGTGATTCATTTCATAAAATCCATTTATAGGATTTTAAATAGATTGAGAATTATTCTGGATACCCCAAAACTAAATTTGTTAAATAAAATCTGGAAGAACTTTGGCTAATTTTCTTGTTGTAACACCGTTTTCTATTAACTAATCTAAAGTAACACCACAAGTTCTGGTTTTATGTAAAAAGTAGCTTAAAGATTTTGCTATGCTTTTCATGGTAAGTAATAAAATGGTAGTTAATGACTCTTCTGATTGCAAATTTAGCAGCTTCCTTAATTGAATATGATGTTCATTAATAAGATACTTTTTTACTTTCTTACTAATGCATTTTCTCTAAACGAAGGGTTGATTATCTTTTTCTAATTAATCCTGAAGTTTTTCCTACATTTAGTTTTTAGGAGTCTCTACTAAATTATGAAAAGATTGCTCTTTTAACGTATCTTTTTCAAAGGGAGATCCTTACTGCTAATATTAAACATTAGACTATTAATCTTGTCCTTAGCTCTGATCTAATAAGCCCATCTAGTTTGAGCTATTCTTTTTCTCAGAATAATGCTTCACGTCCTCATCCAAATTTATTTTGCTCATAAGTTTTATGAAATTGGCTAAGAAAATTAGACTCCTTGCTACACTCAAATAATCAATTAAGATTATTTCTTGCATTACTGTATCAACTGCTTTATCTTTGAAAAGCATTCTTTAAGCGAAGGACTTCTTAAAAACTTCTGGGTAATTTTAAGACCTGCAATAAGATTGCATTAAAGTAAACACTTTTATGAGTTTTTTATTAAAATATGGAAATTATTAAGTTTATGAAATAGCTAAGCATCAGGTTTGACTAATTGATCTTTTGGGTCATAAATCATGAGTTTATTTTTGCATTTTAATCTTCTATACCAATGATACATATTTAGTTGCTAATCGGAAATACAAGAGAAACAGCTTTTTCCAATTCTACCAAATTTCTTTTGAATTAGAAGATTTAAGTCTCCAAAACTTCTGTCTGCTATAACGAATGCGATTTCTTCTTATTTAAGTTAAGCAAACTTTATTCATTTGATTGAACTATTGAATTATGTTAGCAATTAAGTTTAGCTAAATGAATACTAAAGTAGCTTCCAATCGATATACCATGCAAGCCTAAGGGTTCTGTGTAGCCATACCTTTCTCTAAAAGCTTTATATATTTAAACAGAATCTTATTCGATTTTCTTAATAATTGGCTCTCCTTAACTTTTTATACATCCTCTGTAATTAAACATTAAGACATTAATCCCTCTCTTTCTATAAAAAGACAAGACATCATGCTACAGAGAATGATATTCATAAAAACTGCCGTTTGCATGAAACAAAAACACTGTTTTATTAACTTTCAAACTTGGTGTGGATGTATTATTAGATTTCTAGAATGTAGTTTTGCTCTACATATTTACTTCGTTTTCTATATCCTTATAAGGATTACTGCTCTAATTCTATAAAAGTAATTGATCCATCTAATTGCAGAAGTTTATTATAGGATTTTATGAGGTCTCATCTACCATGACTTTTAAGCGTTTTTCATGTCTAAAAAACATACAATTTACTGTTACTCCGTCTGGCATAAATACATCAAATTCTTCCCCATTCAACTACACTTAACAGTAATATCGCATTTATTAAATTGACCCCAAAACAAGGGAAGGTTAGTTTTTTTTCTTGCAACTATAGAATTTCTTTAATGGGCTGTGTGCTCTGAGTATATCTAAGAATTTCTGAATGTCTTATATTATAATGGACTTAAAAATATAAAATGAAATTATAGACATTTCTTTGACATCTAGATTCAAATTGTTACTTTCTTTAAATTCTATAGAGCCAACCTGTTACTTATAGATTGTAGCTTAATCATCAATTTTGATTCTTATTAGTTGAAATCTTATACTCAGCATGATATCTAATCAATATAGATAAATATTGGATTAATTTAATGAATTTATCTAGTAATTGCTAGAGAAGTTATTGAATTTACGACTGTTAATTATTCTCCCATTAACTAAATGCCTTCAAATATTTCTTAAGCTTCTTGAAGATGTTTAATTCTATAAGAAAATTACATTATTGAGTTTTTTAATTAAAAAAGTAAAATTAAAAATAACTACAAATAGATAGAAAAGTAACTTATATGAATAGTTTTATATCTAGTTAAAACAAATAATCAATTGTTTTGTGTTTTAAACTTACAAGCTATTAATTCTTTCAAATCTTGGTATGATAGCCTAGCACCTGTTTATTTAATAATCATAATTGTATCTTATATTTATTTGTAATATATTTGTATTCAATTTAATTTTGATTGGTACGTTTAGTATCTAGTAAATATTTCATGCAAGTCTAACATCAATGTCTCATAACTTGTAATAAAATTTCTAAACTAATTTTTAAAATGAATTGAAATCATAAAATTTCATAACAATATTCTTGTGTTTTTTATTTATTTTACAAAATTATGAATCTAATTTTCTTACTTAATAGCTGCTTGCTCTGTTTTCCTGATATGTGTAGGTATACTAGCTAGAAATAGTTGCTTATTGATGAGGAACTTGGCGTAAGCATAGATCATTATTAGCACATACTATACTTTAAATAGTTTTAATATTGATCAAGTTTAATTACTAATGGCACAAATATTGCTATTAACTTGTAAACTCAAAGATTAGTAATTAATTTTAGATAGAAATCATTTAGGTTTATTTGGAGAAGTTGATTAAATGGGAAATGCCTAAACTTTCTCTCAAATTAAAATATAATTATATCTCTAAAATTTAAATACAGTTTAGCAGGATTGAAAATGCTATAAAAAACATTTTATGAAATTATTTTTATTTAAATAATTGGATACCCCCCACAATTCTGGAATTTCCGATCGTTCCAGAATCATTCTGGAATCACCAAAAATTCCAGAATCATGCTTGAATTCCAGACATAATTCTGGAATTCCAGAATAATTCTGGAATCCCTGGTAATCAATTCTTTAATATTATTTTTTTCTAATTCATATTCTTTTTTTATTAATGAAATTTAAAAGATGATTAAAATTTTGGGGGAAGTTTCATACTCAATAAAATTATAAAAAATACTATTTGAGAACGTTTTTTGACTAAAATATTTTGTTTATTTAGCTAATAAAATTTTATAACTACAATCAACAAATTCCCCTCTAATCTCATTGTAATAAATATAATTGTTTTAATAATCAATGAGTCATTATAATTTATATAATAAATTCGGGGTCTTCCTGTATATAAGATTTCTAAGAACTCTTATTCTTGTTAGGCTAAAATCGATCCGTTATATATCTATATAAATATTTCCTATTTTAATGTGAGATGATTCGAAGTTTACTCTATTTTTTAGTTCTTATCTAAACTCAATTTTCTGTTTTTTATAATACTTCGGTATCCCCTTGATTAACGGATTTAAGTTTGATGTTACAATCGAATCATCTGTAATTATCGTACAACTCGTCACTATATGTTATCCAATTAAATTTATTAAAGTTCCTTCATTTATTAACGCAATTATTATCTTGAAATACTTGAATAACGTAAAAATATCCGTTTAATATTTAATCGTTCAAAAAATCTTTTACCACCATTAAAATAAAGATTTTATTAATTAAAAGTATAATTCCTACACTGTTTTTAAGTACTTCTAATGTATATAAGGTACTGCAATTTCAAAATTGTGAAATCCTAAATATTAAATATAAATTTATTGTAAAACTAAACAACTTCTATGAGGGTGTTTATGATTAAACATTTAAAATTCAAGAATTAGTAATCTTAATAGATTTGAACTGAAAAATCTTTCTCTCATTAGAAAATAGAATATAGAGAAAAAAATCAGTGACTACTATTTAAAGATAGAAATAAAATTTTATAACTATAAATTGACACTCTACCAAACAAATTACTTAATAAATAGTAGATAATATCAGTGAAATAATGTTCTTTTAATTTAGCATGTAAAAGCAGATTGTAGGATTGACTGTGGTCTATCTTTGAAAATTTTTTATATTAAACATATAATTAAGAAATAATAATAGTAGGATGAAGTCAATGATTGATTCGCAGCTTTATTATTTTCATATATTAAAAATTTATTTCATAAAGACTTAAATTTATAAGCTGATTTGAGTATGGGAAATATATGTTCATTTTATATAATAATAATAATAATATCTGTAAGTATCATTTTACTATGAGAGTTTAAATTTGTGATAATTGACTTAGTTCTCAGAATTATTCAACATCTTATTTGCACAGAATAATAACAGAATTGTATAAACGAGGTAAAAATATGATAAAATTTATTCGAATTTATGTGATTGTAAATTATTTTAAGTTATAGAAAAATAAATTTTAAAAAAAAATTGAAGGATATCTTAAATAAAATTATTTTTTTTTCAGGCTATAAAGTGATTAGAAAAATTTGAAAATTATAAGTAATTTTAAGTATTTTCTTTTAAAAATAGTAATCATGTAATTATAATAAAATTACCTTGAATTCCAGATTCATGATGGAATTCCAGAATGATTCTGGAACGATCGGAAATTCCAGAATTGTGGGGGGGGATCCAAATAATTCATGCTACAGTAATGACAAGTAGTAAACAAATGATTTATTAAAAACTATACAAAAATACTATATAGTATTTAAGTTTAGAAGACCAATCCTAGATAATATCAAGTTTTTATACTTTATAAATTCTTACTTAATGTTTTTTCTTATCGTTCTCAGCCTTCTTTTCTACAGGTTTTATGAATATTAAACAGATTTTTCTTCCATTAAAAAATAATAATATTAGTCTTAAAAACAGATAATTTTGTTATTAAATTTATTGTTTTTTCAATTAATGTTCGGAACATTCACTAATTTGTAGTTAGTTTTTTATTCTTAAAACTTATATAGATAAAAAATTTGCCTATATAAAATTAGTTTCCCAAACATTGAATCGTATTTTTAGAATAATAATATTTATAATTTTAAGTGAATTAATTTTATTCGAAAATTAACTTTTAATACATTCTTTGTGTAATCCATTTAATATAATAATCAATATTTTTATGCGCTTAAAACCCACAGACCAGAGTTACTCAGTGTCCGAGATTCCCTTCGACTCTCCAGCCCCATCAGATAAAAAAGCGAATTAACCTAGTAACTTGAACGGTGTAATAGATTCAAACTAGGTATTGGCTTAAGATTAAAGTATCGCCCTGGTTAGTCAGAGCGATTTGTAGTAAATTAATCAGCAAGCAGATGCTTTGGATATTAGTGCTTAAAATCTAAGATAGCAGCATTATTATTAGTTAGTTAGTAACTAAGTCTAAAAAGGTATTATAAAGCTTTTCTTTCATAATTATCATATTTACCTTATGGCTGCTCTATATTTAGACCAATAAAATCAAAATGCAGCATAATCAATAAAATATGGGAATGAATGATCTAGACGACGAAGAGACCATTTCAGCGATTCAGCACTACAACCAAAACATTTCTGCTACTCATGACTAGATAAAATCTGATATGCAGAGCTCTATTATGAAGCACGACGGCGATGATGACATAGATCATGAATTAGCTAATGACCAAAATTTCGTTACTAATTAAGATCAAAGCATGAGTTAGAGTTAATTCAATGACGGTCTTAATCAAAGTCTCTCACAAATGGATCAAGATGGATCGAAGTAGAACTTCGAGGGAGGGAATCCTTCTCATTACAATACAGTCTCTTAAGGGATTTAAGGCAAAAAACAGACAAGATTAGGTAGAGATCCCAGATAAGGGTATAGAGGGGGACAGCTCAAAATGGTTTACAAAACCAAAAAGTCGAAATACGTCTAAGATGGAGCTGAAATGCTTCAAGTTCAAAAGGAGTTTAAGCAACAGTAGGATAAGGTAAGGATACTCATTTATTCTAAAATCTGAATTAATTGTTTGTTTTAGATTTAAATCTTGTAAAGAAGAATCCTTGCTTTGTAGAGATAAGATGAGAAATCCAAGAAAAAGATCGAGGAAGTTAAAAATTAAGAGATTTTGTTTCAGACTAGCAATCAGACTTAAACTGAGGTATTTAATTAGACGTGAAATAACCTTAAATCTAGATAAAACAATCTAGAATGCTGTTGCAAGAAAGAAAGCAATAAGAAATTAAAGAGAAGAGAGATAAAGTTAGTGAGATAAGATAAAGAACAGTAGAAATCAAAGAAAAGCTTAAAATGGATATCCAAAACGTTAAGATCTAGAAAAAGCATGAAATTATTCAAAGTTAAACTGAGATTGATTAGCAATTAAGAGAAAAGCAAATTGAGATGAGAATGGAAAAGGAGAGAAAAATTCAGGAAGTAAAGTAGCAAAAGGAAAAAGCTGCAAAGAAGAGACAGAGATAAGAACTTCAATTTTTAGGTAGAATACAGCATTAATATCATAAAGAAAAAGATTAGAAAGCTAAAATGAAGGATGAATGTCATGAAGTTATTGCATAACTAGAATAAGAGGAATAAAAATTATTTGAACAGCTGAAGAATACTCAAATGATTGAGAAATCACTCAAGATAAGAAACTTCACTCATATTAACACTTCACTTTTCTCAAAAAATACTACTAATTAATATAGTCCTACTACAAAAAGCGATTTTACTCGAGGGAACTATGGACTTTAATAGGCTAGCTTTAAGCCAAAGCAAGCTTAGAGGTAAACTTCAATGGGAAGCAGTATTCGAAATAGCATTACAAGCTAAGGTGAAGTTAGTAAATAGCAGATTCATAGACTAAGCACTGAAAAAATTGAAAGCTAAACTGATAAACAAGCTATTAATAGCTAAAACGACTCTATAAACACGTCATCAGTTCCAGTTACCCATAAAACAGAAGGAAACAACTAGCTTTTCGCAGTAAAAAGAGGTTTAATGGTTAGATATAGTAATGCTGTGCAGAGTGAAAAGCCAAAAGTTTAATAAGAAACAGAAAGAGTAGATACAAATCCTTTTGAAGAAAAAGAAGAGCAAAAATAAGTGAATAGAACTACAAATTTAGCGAAGAAAACAAGTCCAGCAAGAAAATTCGATAATTCTCCATCAAAATCAAATTCCCAAAATTTCATTTAGTTCTCTACTCCACTTCCATCATCTAAAGGTGGGATAAGCGTTTATCAAAAATCTTAAAACCAATTATTAAAAATGAAAACTTAAAAGGATGCTTAAGGAGATGCTCTTTAGACAAAGGAGCAGATTTCACCTGTAAAATCAAGTGTTTAGACTAGACAATACAATGTATCAAGATCTCCAATGAAAAGCATGACAGCTTCAAACACTAAGGCTAAACTTGAGACTGACAAGGCACTTAACTCTTCAATGACAAAGCTAGACACCTCAAATTAACTTTAAAAAGTGACAAAAAAGATTCAATCATCTTAACCCTTCGCTTAAGCCATCTAAAAGCGTAACTAAAACTTGGAACAACAAACTAGTGGAGCTTCATCTATCTAGGCTAAGTAAGCTCCTTCTTCAAGAGCCTTAGTATACATGAGAAACTAGAAAGAATACTCTAAACTTCAATTAAAGTCTTCTTAACTTAGTAAATAATCTTCACCTACCTCAAAGCTCAATAAATCTTCGTCACAGGGATAACTAGTGAAATCGATGCAAGCCCAATAAACTTAACAATAAAATTAAACTGAAATTGGCCATGAAGCCACATAGAAAAAGAGAAGATCTACTTCTAGATCATTAAATAACTCCATGGATATGAATGCAGGAGGGCTTACTGTACAAGATAAAGTTAGAAGATCCATAGTCGAAAATGCTAATTAATCTATCATTAGTGATTAAAATTGAGTGTCTGTCCAGCATAAATAATAAATTTCAAGAAAAAATTTAGAATAAGTATAATTTTTAAGTTTTTATTTTAAAAGAAATTTTATTTTTTAATTCTTCTAAATAGATTGAATATTTCAAAGCAATATTGATAATGGAGTAAAACATAACCATAATATAAATATTTATTGACAAAATTATCCTTATAATCGATTAATTTAATGATTAAATGCGAAAGAATTTGACAAATTAATTATATCATTTATTTTATTGGTGGAAGTATTTATTCATAGATCATCATCAAAACAGTTATTAAAACTTTTGCCCTCTTTAATAAGTTCTTCATTAAATTTATGCTAATCTCTCAGATTAATTTCATGAGCATCCCATTCATAAGATATTTTCCTTTTAGAAAAATGACCAAAAACAACACCAGGCTTCTATTCATAAATGTAAAGAAATTTTTTAATTATATTTTTATATAAGCAATAAATATATGGTATATATTTCACAAAGTTTATTTTGACGCTTGATATCATCAAGATAAATCTAATATTGGGGGATGGGAATATAGAAAATTTATTATAAATAAAACTTATATTCATGATTGGGATATTACTTGATTTATTTCTTATAGCTTTTCAATGCTCCGCTTTTCTTGAATTCCTCGGAATTTATTATCTCTTTTAATTCCTCATCTGTTCGCTCTCCGCGAAGAGTATGATTGTCAAAAGCATTACATTTTTTAGTGAATTCTTTAGACTCAATTATTGGGTTAATTGGCACTTAACTCTTAATACAATAATATAAAAATAAAACATTAATAATTCTTCCCCTTTCTATGCATCCTTTTATTTTCAAGTTTATTCACATGTTCATACTCTGTTTGTTCAGTAAATTAAGCTTCTTGCAAAAGAATGCACTATTATTCAACAATATTAATAATTGTGTGATAAATTATGGTATACCTTATGCCTAAAATAAATTTAATAATTAACCAGCAATATTAGCAGTTTTAATTCTTTACATATTTGAACTCAGAATTAGTAGCTTTTGGATTAACTCTTCTTTGATATTTTTGTTCTATTTCATGCTGTTCCTACTGTTTACTCTTATCTAAGATGCATTACAAACATAAATGGGTAGAGGGTTTTGGGGTCTGCTTTTTAACATCTTAACAATAACCAATTAAAGGGTCTAACCATCTAAGGCAGTTTCCATTCAATAAAAATGATTATAAAATCTATTAATTAAATTTATATTATCATCATACATGACTGTTTATATAATTTTTTATCCAAAATATATTATAAAATGTTTATTATTCGGATTTTACTTCAAAGATTTATTAGATATAACTCCATGTTTACCCTGAGTCCTTTAACCTTTCATTTCCTTAATAATAAATTATTTTAAATCAAACAAATTCAATTTTTAATTTCTTTTTAGTAATTGAAATATTAAAAATTAGCAGATATTAACAAAGTTAATTGATTTCTTTATGCTTATTTTATAAAATAACAAATTATAGAGAATATTTTCATAAATTTATGCCTTTTTACCAGACACTCTGATGTAAACCATTCACTAAATAACAAATTTATAAGAAAAGTATATTTACTTTTGCCGATAAAAAAATTTAAATGCTCTGCTTGCCTTCCCAAAAGTTTAATAAATATTATGCAATTTATCTAATTTTGCAATTTAAAATAACTTTATTCTTTATTTAATTTACTTTTAGAGATGTCGAATGCTCTGCTTGAGTGATATATAATATAATTATTAAATTTTTGAAAAGTTTATGGACCTTGCATGAAGCTTTTCTTTGACAATTACCTAATGTATTCATCCATTTGTGAGTAATGTAAGGGACTCTGATCTTTCACCTGAGGCATAGACAATTTCCTTGAGTCCTAAATTCAAATAAAGTTTAGAAGTATTCTACGCATAAATGATATTGACTTACCTTAGTGAATATTGCTCCTTATGACTTTTTAGGATTAAAACTTTAATTTAGTTAGTATATTAAATGGAATTTTTCCAATATAAAACGCAGTAATATTCACTTATTGATTGTTAACCCTTTTTGCCTAATTATTTATTTATTTTTTTCTGCTAAACTTTAGTTTACTTTTTCGAATTCATACTTGCCTGGGCCAGGACCATTTTAATTAAGGAATTCTTTTTAGTACTCTGCAAAATATACATTTTTAGATTTTATTCTTGGCATTTTATATAACGTTTTATTCATTAAAGTCGTAGTCTGCATCATATTACTTTGATTTGGCTGTAAATAAATTGCAAATAAAGAAATATCTTAGTGAAAATACATATTAGATAATGGAAAACTTTGTATATAATGTTTACCTTGAAGAAGAATGGGAATTAGGTTGGAAGCCATTTCTGACAGCTGCATCAATTGATCTATGCTGGCTAATGTCATAATCGGCTGGTCCTGGGGACATATTGACCATCGAGGCTGAATTTCTTGTCATTTCGAAACGCTTAGATTTTGTAAAAGATACAAACGAGTTTTTGCTTTGTAATTCATTCAGATTTTCCCTGTAGTTCAAAGGAGCAAGGCCCTTATACTCCTATATCTTGTTGTATTAAGTAAAAATTTAAGTAATAAAGATTCATGATTATAGAAAATGAAAAGTAACAAGTAAGATATATTCTAAATATGATTAACAGAAATATTATTATATAATCAAAAGACAATAAGTAACTTAGTATCATATAGTTTATCTACCCTTGAAAATCAGCTTTATTTTTACTAATTCTTAGAATCTATTTGCTCTTGATATCTTATAACTAGGTGCCCGCGATTTAACTTACTAGAAGAATGCATCTTAAGTTTGATAAGCCCCAACCCCTGGAGAGTCTTTGCCTTGCAAATCCTGCACATGTTCCTTCGAAATGATTTGCTTATATGACATTGCGTTTGGGTTAATCGTATAGCTTGGGAAGTTCTTATAGAATGAGATATGCGACTTTTTGTCTATAGTTGTGTAACCACTATTGCTTTAATGCATCTGAGAGGAAAATGTAGTGTTTTGTTAGTTCTGATTGATTGTGTTAAAGTTATTTAAAATTATAAATAAATTGATACTTTATTAAGAAAAATTGGTTTATATAAAAATGTTTAAATGTAAATATATTTTATTGATAAAACCCTTTAGTTATGGATGGAATTTTTCTTATATAAAATACTATAAGACAATCAAGGATAAAATTTATTTTCTATTATTGTATTATAAATTATCTAAGTTATCTCCTCTTGATCCTAATTTAAGGAGTACAGGTTGAGACAAAGTGCTATTTAGATTCATGGCAGGTGCTGTCATTTTGACTCTCTATTCATTAAAATTATTAATATTAAGCCTTTCAAGGTCGTTTGGGTTAATTTCTCCACTTGCTTTGCCACTCACCTGAAAACTCCTTGTATTTTGAAATCTGTTCCCAGAGCCCAAATCAATTGTTTTTGATAATTACTGCTGCTGTTCATTACGATATTTTAAGTCAAAATTAGAAAAAAATATCAGTATAAATGTCTAAATATGATATTTATGTATATTTTAAATTCGATATTTGTAGTTGACCAAGTGAGATTACTTCACAAACTTGTTATTTGGAATATTATTGAAGTTTATCTTGTCTTTTGGTACGAATTTTTTGAATTATTCATTATTTTGTTAGTTAACATCGATTGTACTAAATTTATTTTGTTGTTTAGCTATAAATTAGTCATTATTATTATTAGGTAAAGCCTTTTCTTGTGAAACTTAACGCTTAAAGTCAATATCTCTGGACTAGTTTAGACTTTAGGATTAATTATCCATTTTATAAATAAATTAAATTAGTTTTTAAAAAATTAGTATAAATAGCAAACTTATTAGCAAATTATAATTAATTAAATTAATTTGTATTAAATATGCCTGCGGCTTCACTCGCATATCTTTGATCACAAGGTAAGATAACCTATCTTTTTAAATATTTTAATATTACTTAATATTGTAATTAATATCCAAGTAATATAATTGTATTATTATTTAAATAACCATACCTTCGATTTAAGAAGTTGGGTGGGGAGTAGTATATGATTATGATGACTTTCAATAAATGGGTAATTTACGAATGAACCTGATGATTCAAATCAATTGATCCTTCTGACACACTTTTACAAATCATATCACTACCCTCACCCAACACTTAGAAATACTTAACAATTTTCTTGTTAATATTAGTTCCTAATTCATTGTTATAGATATGCTCATGAATGTTAACTTTACATAAGTATAAAGATTTATTATGGCATTTTGTAATCCCTTAAAATAAATTATTAGAAAATTGAGAATCACTTCGCTATAATTTTATAGTTTCTCATAAATTTAGAATAATAAAATAGACTACTACTTCTATTAAGTAAATATTTATTGGGTTTGATTGCGTGTAAGATTTGAACTTTTTGATAGTTCAAAGTTCCAAGGGAATGTGCCAAATTGATATGGGAAGTTATCATGAAAGTCATACTGGGAGATCAACTCTCATTTGATCAGATAGTCATGATGATTTCCTACAAACATATCAACCTAATCCTAGCTTATTTATAATAAATTAGCACATCATTTGCATTTAATTAGAATTACTATATATTTTTTTAGTTCCTATCATCTTTATACCTTCAGCCCTTAAATCCCTTAATCTCGTGCTAGTATGTAATACTAAGCTCTTTTTTTAAGGAAGGTATTGATTTATTACTAAATTAATGCTGACCACAAATAGAGCAAATTACAAACTCACAAAAATATACAATCAAAATAAAACATCAGTTCATAAATTGTGGACAAAAAAATACAAATAAAAGGTTGGATATTGAAATTATAATTTGATGTTAGGTTCAAGATACATAAAAAAATAATAAAATTCATTTTATTATCAAATATTAAGGTTTTAATTGTATAAAATCCAATTTATAATAGTTTAAAGATATTGTATAAAATTAGATCTTGTAAATATTTTAGTGACGTATTATGCTCATTGTTGATCTTATTAAATTCTGGCAGCTTGTTCTGATCTCTTACCCTTAAAAAGTCCTTGATACGACAAGCAATACCCTGTGATTTTATCAATCAGATAGTCACCATATTAATAATAATCCAATTATACCCTACTTATATTTCTAGGACTCTAAGATCATTTAAGATTATACAAGAATGGACTTGAGTATCTATCACGACCAATGTCAATTACTCTGTGAAGGGTTGATTTCAAAATGTAGTTTGTGATTCTAGAGAGCATGTCCCCAATGTTTATTACAAATTAGTTCAATTTTATTAGAAATCAAACAAAAAGAGAGAGAATTGTCTGAATTTGTGAACATCCGTTTAAAAATAAATTAAACTTAATAGAACAGACCTAATTTATTAGAATTAAAAGAAACTCTTTAATATTGCCATTAAAAATTTACCCCAATATTATAGAAAACCATTTTCTTTTATTTATATTTTGGCTATATTTAGTAGATACAAATTAATAAATGGACTCCACAGACAATACCATCTTATCTTCAGAGCAAATCCTCAAGGAATCTATAGAAAAAACCGAAAATATTAAGGGATCAGTCGAGCTGGGTGAATTTCATGACCTCAGCCAGATCGATTGGTAATGGCCAATAGAAAAGAAGATTGAAGCTGTCATCCATGAACTTAAAACTGTAGGATTTTTCTTGGTAACAAACGTATAAGGCTACGATGAATCGTGAAGATTATTGAGAAAATGTTGATAATAATAAATTTAATAATGATATATTATAATGTAAAAATGGATAAACTGATTAAAAATATTTGACAATATAACAAAAATTACCTTAAGTTCATTAATTATAAGTACTTCGGAGATCAGATTAAAAATATAAAAAGATGTGTAAGTCACTTTTAAAATGGAAAAAAGAATTGGGGGGAGGAAGTTTCCTGCCCCAAAGTTTTATATGCACCCAAGGGGGGAAGTTTCCTGCCGTAAAAAAGGTAGTTTCCTGTCCCCTTCGGATGTTTCCTGCCCCATACATAAAAATATGAAATTTTTATAATTTTTAAAGAATCTTTATAATTAACAATGATAAAGAAATTTTTGTTCTAGCTTCATATATCATTTCTACCTTGATAATGAATTCACATTTTAAATTAAAATCATATTAATTATTAATAAAAAATAATTATTTTAGCATTGTTTTTAATATATAATTTGATAAGGAATGATTATGTATTTTGAAAATTATATATTGAGAAAAGTTGTTTAGTACAAGGTAATAGTAATTAAAGTTGAAATTTATAAGTTTCTAATATTTTTATTGCCAAACAATATAAAATTTAATGTTGGGGGGAGGAAACTTCCGGAGGGGGCGGGAAACTGTTTGGGGGCAGGAAACTTCCCCCCCAAAGAATTTATAATTTATAGATAAAAAGAATTTGAGATTGAAAATTTGATTTAATTTTACTCAGTTTATATGTATTAATAGATAATAATAAACTTAATTCTTTTAAAAATTTAATCATGAATAAGGTCTCATTCATTGGGGTAAATGGTTCTGCGAGCAACCAGAGGAAATCAAAAGGAAGTACTACAAGAAATTCTGGAATTCAGAGAATCCAAACATTTACAGAGGCTTAGCTCCATTCATTGACAACGATCCTTCTCATGTAGAAATCTTTGACATGGGCATGGAATACGAAGATGTGACAGAGGAAGAGAAAGAGTTTTCCCTTCATGAACAGACACCTTGGCCTGATTATTCAGACGATGCTAAAGCATTCTCAGCTTACATGAAAGAACATTACAAATTAAGAGTTAGAGTTGCTTCAGAACTAGTTAGTGTCATAGCTCAAGGACTTGGAAAATCAGCCGATTTCTTCGATCAGTGGTACAGCCATGACACTATTTCCACCTTCTCAGTGAATCACTACATTCCTAGGTCAAGAAGCACAGTCAAAAATGATTTAGTAACTGGAGCTCAATATAAAATAACAATTGCCTAGCACACTGACTCTGGCTTTGTGACCTTACTCTCTACTCTTGGATATCCTGGCTTGCAAGTCTTGGTTGACGATGAATTCAAATCTGTGAGACCAGTTCCAGGAGCCTTTGTAATAAACATAGTAATATCTGTTAATAATCAAGTCTATTCTTCTTTGAACCTCACTATGCAGCAAAGATCCCTTCATCTATTATGGACTTAGAGAGCTTGAAAATTATTGAGAGAGAAGATAACTAAGCAAGAGTTGCCAATGACGATGAGAAGAAATACGAATCCATGCTTTATGGTGACTATCTTGAAATATAAACCCCAAAACCCCAATACATATATGCGTGATAAATGTATAAGTTGGTATAGTGATGATTTAATATCGATAAATAGCGAAATTCCAAACTTCACAATTTAACTTATTATAGGGCCTTCAAAGTGCAGTTTCCAATGATCAGTAATATGGGAAAAAAGTTCGAATTTTATTTCGGTCCCATACTTTACCATTGGATAGAGCACAGTGCGTAGATGTAGAATATGTGGTCCTTACCCTACTTTTGACATCTGTGAGCTGAGTTGCGTCATTTGCAAGGTTCATGGGGCACTCGTTTTGAACCTCCCTCTTTTCCTTCAAATTTTAATTAAATTATTAATACTATTAAATTTTAAAACTTAACTACTATGGAGGAATTCAAAGGACCATAGTCTCGTTCATGTACACTTGCTTTAGCTCTCAATTCCTGCAAAAGCGTAGACTTCATGTCTCTCTTGCCTGCGGTCATTATTTCCAACCAGTGCAATAAAATCCCAAGTTTAATCGAGCAGGGGTTTTGGGGTTTTGAAGGGATATAAGCATTTATTGTTAAGCTTATTTTAATTAAGCTAAATTTAATTCCATATAAACAAAGAAATTTATCAATTTTCAATCTATAGCTAATACAATTCAAATACAATCTATATAAAATATTTTATATTGATAAATAAAGTATATATAATATCTATCGCAATTCCTTAACAAATAATAATTTATATTTGTTCCTTCAATTTTTATATCTTATAATTTTAATTGTTTTATTCATTTTTCTTTGCTTGATAAAATAGATTTATAAAATATTGATATTTTTAAAGTTAATTTATATGTAAAATTCAAAAAATTTAAGAATCAATAAATTGATCTGTAATTCTCATTTTAAAGCATTTTTATATCAATTCATATTTAAGACTTATTTATTTACTAATAATTTTTCATAAGTTCATAATTTGATGTAATTTAGAAATGATTCTCATGATATTTGCAGAATGCAAACAAATTGATCATGTCAATTTCAAATTGGATCTGATAACTTTCACAAATTGATCTGATGATCAATTACTTTCAATCTCAAATTTGTACTTCTCAATTCTAAATATTTGAGATTTGAGAGAGTTGCATTTCTAAATTCTTGAGGAAATTTCCTTTTGGAATTCTCAAATTTGATCATTGATTCTCAAATATAAGTCAAATATTTACAAATATAAATTTATTCTCAATATATTTTATATAAAAAATTAAATTAAAAAGTCTATTGTAAAAATTCTATAATATACTGTAATTATCACTTCCAATACTTAAAAATTTTATTTTATTTTATTTATAAGTCTTTTTCCTTATATTTAAAACTTCATCAATGATTGCAATAGTAATATAGCTGTTTATATTTAATAGATAAATTATATAAAAATAGATTTCTAAGTTAAATGAAAAAAATTTAGAATAAATTTACTCATAGTTTAAAATTAAAGTATAAACATAATTGACTTTGACTTGTTCAAAGAATATAAAACTTTTAAATTTATTCTCAATTACTATATTTTAATAAATTAAATAGTAAAAACTAATTGATATCTTGTTGAAAATAGTAAAATTTGATGGAAGTTTATAAATTAAAACGATAATTTTATATAGTATATAATGCATTGTATTTATAAATATTTCTAGTTTATTATAAAATCTTAAAATATATAAAATCATAAAAATTTAAATAATTTTTTAAAGCTTATTCTCTTATAAATTTTATTTAATTTCTCCAACTATCTTTAAATTATAAATGCTAAAGTAAATAAAGTAGCATACAAATTATATCTTTATATTTAAAATATAAATAAATACTTACCTTAATTATTCATCATATTCTATTGATCATTTTATATATTCTTGATTATTTTTTATTTAATTCTGTTATATTTAATTTGTGAATATATTTTCTTTCAATTTGAAATTAAATTGAAGTATGAATGAATAGTAATATTTGTAATTCTGGATACAAATGTTTTGAGAATTGAAAGTTGATTTATGAATTTCTATTTGATCAAATTGTTAATTCTTTACAATTTATATCTTGAATTGAGATTTTAAATTTCAAATTCAATCATTCCAATTTGAAATGATATCATATTCATGCCTAAAATAATTAAAAAAAATATTTTTTATTCAAAAGTACGAAAAAACTGGATCCAAAGAGTTTGGTACCTAGAAGAACACTGCTCACTGATCAGGTGAGCTGCTATAAGCAACTATTCTCTCAAGGGGGGTAACTTACGTTCTGCTCGTTACATTGTAGCTTAGAACTTGGTATTTAACACAAGTCTATTCTGGAGGCTACAACAAACTCTGAGTTTACGTATTTACGCTGCCCTCGGTTCGGCATTACCAAACTCTTAGGGGAATATAACTACGATGCAAGAGACACTGGTTAAACTATAATCAAATTTTTTATTTGATATTATTAAAATATCTATTTATTTAATTTATTATTATGTTGTTATACAACTTAAATTTTTGAGTGAGGGGTTGTTAAATTTAGGGCAAGTTTATTAAAATCTATTTTTTTATTTTAACTTTATTTTAAGTTAATTTTTATTATTATTGACTTACTATTCCAGATAGTAAGTCATCTCCCATTTGCCTATCTTGATAAGTCTTTATTATTATTAAGTTTATTTTAAATTCTTAAACTCATTTTAAGCAACTTTAGGGCATTTAAGGTTCATTCATGAACCAGTAGGGGCATTATGGAAAATTTTTAATTCCATTTGAATTTAAAATAAATTTAATTTATTTTATTTATTATTTAAAATAATAAATGCTTTATCATGCATTTAAAAAAACTATCCACTTTAATTTATTATTATAATCTTATTATTTACTTGTTAATTTATATAAATTTCTAATGTTCGAAAAATTGGAATCATGCCTAGTTATTTGATAAATACTTTTACATTTATCATTCAGCAATACTTAGTCTAAGTTTTCTTAAGTATCAATAAATTTAAAAGATAAAATAAAATAAATTTCTAGTATATTTATCAATTTCTAATTCTTTTATTTCATTATTTTTAGTAAATAAGCTTAATATAGTTACTTATGATAATTAAAAGTCTTAATTGAAACATAAATTTAAATCTATTTTAAATTAACTTATTTATAAATTAAAAAGCATATTTAAGTTTAACAATGAAATAGAATGCTTGAAATAAATTTATTTATAATTTATTTGAGAGAATTAAATAAGTCTTATAAGAAATGTTCTTGAATTAATTTTATATTTTATTTAGATTTTTTCTTGTTCAAATACAAATGAATAGTAAAATTAGCTTATTAAATCATAAGCTTTTATGGGAAATAAAACTATAAGAACTCTTTATTTAATGAATTAAGACTTTTAAAGAAAAGTTTGATATAAGGTTTATATGAAAACTTTTGTTATAAAAAAGCTTTAAGTATTATCTTATATGATTATGATTTTTACCACTAATAAACCTTACTTATGACTTAGGTTTATATCTCCTTATACAGTCACAAGTCTTTAAGTGAGATAGATTCCAAAGCAGCTGTTAAGACATGATAGTAACATCTTCTTACTAGATTCTGATTTATTCTACTTATATTCATGCCAAGCTCTTTCATAAAGGCGGCCCAATAACCTCTATAAGGGTTAACTTATCATAACTTACTTTGATTAAGCTCTTGTATTCAAGGGATTCAAGTCTCTATTCTTAATCCAAGAGTACATAAGCTCTGCTGGAGCTAGCCTGTAATGATAAGGCCCAAGAAACATGAGTGGTAATTTGAGATTGTCATACTTTGCCATTACTTCTTAAGATCTGTGATAGGGAGCGTTATCAATCATGATAACAGTATTCTTTCTCCACTCCAAATCTATATCATCTAATGTAAGTGCAAGCTTGCACAAGAAGTACATAAATGAGTGTTGATTAGTTCTTCCCCTATTCACAGTATAGAACAACTCTCCAGTACTTGACACTCCAATAATCAAGTTCATTTGACTAAGCCTCTAAGATTTTGTAACTCTATTCTTAACATAAGGAGCTGTCCAGCCTCTTCTTCTCTCATCAGTCTAGTGCAATACTGATTCATCAATGTTAATAATTCTCTTGCCTTCACTTAGAAAGAGTATGAATTGTTAGGCTGCATACTAGCGTTGAAGCTTACTACTGTTATTGTTATGAAGGTTCGTTATCTACTTAACTTACTTATATGTCATCATTAGTTCATTCTTAAGGAACCTTCGAATCATCTACTTTGAACAGTGAAGCTGGATCTTTGACACTAAGCTTTTCTGTATATCTGATATTTAGATAGGCACTTAGTCATAAGTAAGCATATTCACTATATGAGTGCGAGCTCTGCTGTGCAGCTTCTTATACTTGCCTCTATTAACTTACTTAAGATTCCAAAAGTTTGCTTTTTTTAAGGGATTGTTAAGGTACCTTCTTAACTTATAGTATGAAATGCCAAGCCTCTTCATAATCTGCTAGCAGTTTAGCTTTTCAGACATCCTTAGTCTTTGAGATTCCTGAGCCAGCTTTAGCTCTTTTTGCTGCTGCTCCTTTTCTTTCCTCATGATCTTGAGTTATCTTCGAGGCACTATAGCTTAAAGCTAAGTATGCTATCCAAAGACTGGAAGTGAGTCTTTCATTTTATGGTTCTCTAATACTTTCTATTCTAATTCCTTCATATCTATTAAAGGGGCTCTTTCGAGCATACCTTAAGGTTCTAATTCTGATTAGGTATAGTCAGTGTAGATCTCAAGTGTGATCTGGCCAAGAGTCTATATTTAGTGGCCATCTAGTAACGATTCCTTAAATCCTCCTAGTTTACTTACTCTATAGGTTTCCTTAGGATCAATAATAAAGCCTTTGAAATTCAAAGATTCTAATGAATCTTCCAGATCATAGTAGTAGTTAAGCATCTCTCTTTTACTTACAGTCTCTATCTCAACATCAGCAACTGTAATGTTCCTTTAGTATAACATATTGGTTGTTATGTAATCTGCAGTATTGCTTTCATCATCTGTTTCACTACTTGAGCTTCGCTCACTATCTGAACTACTAGAGCTTTTATCTTCTTCCTCTTATTGGAAAAATTCAACCAGCTTAGACTATCTCTTTTTAGAACTTGATTCCATAAGTTCAGTGCTTAATTTCCTAATAATGAATTACTTTGGTGCTGGTAGGAAATCCGCATGCGGAAATCGGATCATGCTGAAGGCATTTCATAATAGTGAAAATGACTATCTCATTATAGTAACAGTGCTGTCTTCATGAGCCAATATTTGGCTATTTAAAACGGCTGATGGCACCCTCCTATTAGAATTTAATGAACCAAGCGTAACTTACTGGCATCAATGTTTAAGAACTAGCTTAGAAGTGCAAAAGCAAGAAAGAGCTCTACAACTTTCTCACCCAGGATTGTCGGGCCTTCTTACCCAAGCCTGATTCAACCAACATTTACTTCTTCAAGTCCATCATAAGAGCAAAGAAGGAGGTAAGCATCTCTCCTTAATTGTAACCGTCTTCATAGTACATCAGAAGAGAAGACGTCAAAGTGTCCGCAGTGCCTCACATAGAGGGACTTATCAGTCCAGGACTTCCTCGATTATGCGAGAGACATCCCCAGACTACTCAACTTTCTCCCTGATGAGCGAGACTGGGTCCACTTAGACAGGCAATGGATCTGTGATTTGCTCTATACCTTAGACACCGACGGTGTCACCAACATGATTCACGATGCAATGCTTTAACGGAAAGAGAGGCTTGAGCAAAGCAGAGACCTAGTCATTGAAATGAGACCTGAATTTGTTGACGCACTCTCTAGATGCCTCAGCTTCAGCAGTAAGTTTACTCTCTTTACATTTCCTTTGTAGCCGAGAGAGGCAAAGCTGTGAATCTCATGAAGGACTCATCTAAAAGAAAGAGAACAAGAGATGAAATTGAAGAGGTGAAAGATTATGAGACAGCCTTGAAGTCAGACAGGCAGCTCTTTCTATAAGAAACTAAGAGGCTGAAGCAAGAGCATGATAACTTGGAAAGTGAAGTACTTGACTTACGCAAAATGAAGGAGCAAGTTATGCAAGACTTCGGCTCTCAGAATCTGGAAGGGCAGGTGCAGAACTTCAGCCTTTGACTTCTGCTGGTCTCTATTCTCATCCATTCTCTGAACACTACTAATAGAAAGAGTTAGAATATGGTGAATTCTTTTAGAAATTAAGCTTTAAAATCATCTTCTTTTTAACCCCTCTCTTTAGGGGTTCCTATGATCTATATCACTTTTCAAGTTTCTCTTTTAATTTGAAGCCTTCTTCAACCAGGCTTCCATACTTTCTTCGACCTCTTCATGCTCCTTGTAAGTTTCACTAAAAGACTTGTCTCTGCAACTCCTCCTTACAAGTATAACTCACTTTTCAACTAAGTCCTTAATCTGCTCTGCCTTCTCATAAGCCTTCCTACTTCTCTTATTAGTCTATTTCTTTCCTTCCTTGCTCTTCGATCTTTCTCTGCCTGGCTCTTAAGTGATCTCCTCATATTGGCGCCTCACGCCGTTTTTGAAGATCTTCTCAACTTCACTAATAGGCTTGTCTTAGAGCACAGGGTTCTGGCTCATCTTCTCTACAATGAATTCTATGATAGAAGGTTAATAGAACCCTAATTTACTTTGAGTGTCTGGCTCTTCAGCCACAGCTTCAGTTTTCATTTCCTCTTCAGAGGCCTTCTTTGCTTCCTCGATATCCTTTTTGGCTCCTATGAAAGAACTTTCTACTTTTTCGACTATCTTCTCCACTATAGCCTTTACAACTGCAACTTAATGATCGATGGCTATAATCTATTCAGAAGGAACTTCGGGCTCCTTTGCTTGATCAATAATATCCATATCAATAGCTTCTTATTTGTCTTACAAATTAAATTATACTTCATTGAACTTTTTGTCTAATATAAGGTCGATCTCATTCTACTCTACGTAAAGAAGCTACTCAGCACTATCTTTGGAGTTGAGTCTATACAAAACTCTTTGCCATCTGCCCTTAGTATTAAGTCTTCCAATTCTTCCTATAATCTGCTCTTCAGACCTTTTAGAGAAGACATCTGCGATGATGAGGTAAGAACCTCCGTTCTAGTTGATTTCATCATTCGTCTGAATGTCAGTCCCTCTTCCATGAGCTTCATTCAGCAAGTATATTCCATATTCCTTTTTCGCATTCTTCATTAAGTATCTGCCTTCAATCATGGATTCGATATTGGCGGCTTGCCCTCTGCTTAAACTTGTGAAGTCGTAGCCCGATCTCAAAAGGCCTATCTCTATTGCATTATAGTTAGTTGAAGCCACTATTAGAACTGGGGAGTGGCTTAGCTGCTCTATTATAATTTCTTTGATCTTAGCCAAGTAATCACTCTAATTAGTGCTCACAAACACATCCGGGTATTGAGTCTTTTTATTTCCCTAGAGTTTATCAAGAGTGGGAAATACTACAGGTGTAGCTTGAAAAGCTAGCTTTAAACAGTTCTCTTCAGTAAAAGAGAGATTGCTTCCAGAAAATCCTATCACTTTATGAGCTTGCTGAAAGTACTCAAGAGAGTTGATTATAGTATCAACAGAGCCATCAAACATAATCCAGTCGTACTCGTCCACTAATACGTAGCTTTGCTACCATACACTCACAGCCTTGCTGTTCTTTTGCATCTTCTTTAATTAGGGCTAAGTGTAGAAATAGATGCCAGTATCTTTGGCAAAGAAGTTTAGATTGCAATTAAGCTACATTGCTTTAATGACTCTCTAGTATCGTTTGAAGTCTCTTTGCACTAAGTGCTCATTCTTGCTGAGTATAAAGACTGATCTTTAAGTTTTAAGAGCAATAAGGATTGCTAAAGCAATGCATATTAGGGTCTTCCCATTGCCAATACCAAAATGAATGAAGTGATTGCTGTTAAGGTTGTCACAGATATAGTTTAAACATAAGACCTGAGAGCAGTAGAATTTGAAGCCTAAATTTTACTCCAAAGTTTCTAATTCGGCACTTACTCTTAAGAGTTCCTCTGGAGACCTGCTATTGAATCTGGATGCTACTTGGTTTTATAAGTTCTCATTCTTGAATAGCTAAAGAAGGTCATTAACAGCCTTTTCAGAGAAGGCTTCCATAGTCCTTGGCAATTGCATTATTCTATCAAGGTCAGAGAAGTCACAGTTTAGACAGTTGTCAATAGTGTGAATGCTTAACTATACATTTTTCTCGACTTGCGCATTCACAATCAACTACTATACTTTCCTGATTTGTTCAATCTTCCCTACCCATTATTGATCTCTGCTTTGCAGTCTTTAAGCAAGGCCTTTCATAAAATGCACCATTGAGACTTTGTCGATGACTTCTTGCTTTTATAAGAAGGTTGCCCTTGTTGAAGATATGTAGTCTTTTAAAGACTCTAAGTTAGGGGCAGAGCATAAGGCACATATTCTTACAAAGTACTCTGTATACTCTACAGGAATGTCTCTTATAAGGTTCAATCCACAGTCTTGCTTAAGCAAGATAATAAAAGGCACGTTCATTATAAAGAAGGAATTTGGTATTAGTTTGATGACCTAAGGGTCAATTGAAAAGTAGTGCCATGTTTAAGCCAAAAGCTGAATGATGCCTGGATTAGAGTCGTTTAGCTTCTAGACTATAGCAAGCTGCTTACTTAGACATGTTGCCTCAGTAATAAAGACCAAGTTGGCTAAGCCTATAGCTTGTCTAGCATTGGGTGACCTTATAAGTAAGAGAATTGCTTCTTATATTAAGTTCTCTTCTGGCTGATATTTTTCCCCTGTATAGTAACTGAGGGCAGCCAAGAAGATACGAGCCTTGGAGTCTTAGTCTAGCTTTTAGTTACTTGAGATCAACTCTGTAATTAAATAGAAGAGCCCTTGGTTCACTTAGGGTTCATTTGCCATCTCAAAGTGCTAAAGGAACGAAAAGAGTGATTGGGTGTTGCGGGCCATTATATCTTGAAGGATCTGTTCCTTTTATTAATAATTTGATTATTTGAAACTTTCAAAGTGCTTGACCAACATCTCATGGCCAATGATTGAGCCATAGTTAATAACCAGCTAAGGTAAGGGTCTTGGAGCTTGCATTGATTCACTTGCTAAGCTCACAGTAGTCTGGAACTCACTCACCTTCATTTCCTCGTTTGAGAGGGAGTGGTTAAGATTTTCAGAGACCAGTGACTTGGTATCACTGCTGTTCTTGGCTTTCTTGCTTTTGTTATTGTTTATAAACTTTCTCACAACGTTCTTAAAATCCCATGTCTTTTAATAGCCTTTGAAATCCTCCTGCTACAACAGGAGACTCAAATCATAGTTGTTTAAATGTAGGAATTCCTTTGCTCTATTGATTTTGACGCTATCTTGGGCTCCCTTGTACTCAGCTTTAATGCCCTTCACTTTGCCGCCCTCATCAATATTAGCCTTGGCTTCAAGATTTTCAAAAATCCGATCACCCTGCTCAAGAAGTTGAGCTAACTATTCATTTGAATTATCATTCCTTAACTCTAATATAGGTGCTTAGTAAAGGAAAAAAGCTTACCAGGGCTTCGTTCTTCAATCTATAGGGGAAAAGACTCAGCAAGCTGATCCCGCTCTTGGGCTGGATTCATGGTATTTTTAAGTTTTGATTATAGTATTATATACTGGATTTTTTAATTTAATAGGTGGATTATTAAAAAATACCACTGGATTCTTCAAATTTACTATAAGAAAAACCTCTCTCCTTCACTTATCCAGTGGATTTAAAGAGCTACAGCCCGCAAACCAGTTCAAATGCATTGCTTATGTTAATACCAACATATAAAGGTGAAAAAAGTAGGCTTGCAAGAAATGGCGGACCCGCCATGGGTCTTTTGAGTGCTTTTCGAGTCTGGCCTCATTGAAAATTGGCTTTTTGGAAAAATCGAAAAATCCGAGGGCCTAATGGCGAATTCAACCCTATACTGTTCATAACGTACATATAACCAGTAGAAATGTGCAGTGAAAGTAGAATGGAAAGCAAAGGCACTCGTTTTCGAAAATCGAGGTCATGGTTGAAGGGGGTCCAGACTGGCTTTGGATTCTAGACTTCAGACTGGATTTTAGACCCTATAAGAGGGGGGGTTTATACTAAAGTTGAATTTTTGCAAAAAGTAGTTGGGAAAGCTACTGGATTTTATGGACATATGGACTAAGTATAGAATAAGGAACACTTTCAACAATATATGATCACTAGAACACTCAAACTGCAATTAGCAGCATTCTTAAAGACTCTCTTTCTAAGACTCTTGAATTGGCCCTCTCATAATAAGTTAAATTGTGAAGTTTGGAATTTCGCTATTTATCGATATTAAATCATCACTATACCAACTTATAAAACTATCACGCATATATGTATTGGGGTTTATGTTTTAAAAATCTATCATGAATTACAGGGAACATAAGATGAGTAATTTATTCGTTATTCTCGAATTATAATAAATTTAATGTCAACGGATAATAAACTGCATCACAACATGATAGATTAAGAGCATAATGAACTCAAGAAGCCATTACTTGAGAAATTCGAAAGTACACCTGATGTTCAATAAAAATATGCAGCAGCAGGTCAAAGCTTTACTGGGAATCAAAATCTAGGTTAATCACTGAATCTAAGCATAACTAAAAGACAGAAAAACATGATATCTCTTGGTCAGACTGCCGACATAGAATTCATTGATCAACCATCAATGTCACACAGAAAGACATCTCTAGTTGGTGGTGAACCAGATGTTTAGCACTTCCAAATTAACGAAAACTCTCAATTATTTCAGTCGCACATATCTTAGTAGTAGTACAACATGAAAGGTAATTTATCAAGCAGTAGAATAGCAATTATTGATAAAAGATAGAATTTGGAAAATACTTAGACCAGTAGAATCACGATTATTGAGTTGAATGAACCGATCCCACCTCCATAGACATGGTGTGAACTACTTAAGGGTATTCTAATCATGAAGTTTGCTATTCTTAATTTGACAATCAGTGGAATATTAATCAAAGTTCATTACGATTATAACCCTAACGTGACTATCTACGATATGGTTTTTGTTAGAGCATTTGCATAATTAGTAATTTCATACTTTACTGCTGTGAAAGATAATGTAAGCTTAACAGACATTCCTCAAGATTAATGGAAATTAGTTATCATTAGATCAATTACTGGTACCATGACATTCTTTATTTTTAATACAGCGGTGAAGCTTATATCTTTATCGAAACTTGCTTTCCTAAATAATACTTCTCCCTTGTTTGCTACAATGATTGCTTTCCTATTTTTGGGAGAGAGTATGTCTAAACATGAGTTGGTTAGTTTATCTATTTGTATAATCGGAGTGGCTATTCTTGTTCAACCTTATGGTGAAAGTTCTTAAGAGCAAGCTGAAAATACTTTGGGTTCAGTCTTGGTACTCATTAGTGCATTTTTAAATGCCGTTAATTACTGTCTCCTAAGAATGATGAAAGGAATTCATTATGCAATCAGTCCTTTTTACTATGGAATGCTAGGAACATTTGCAAGTTTGACTTTTATCTTTCATTAAGAAGCATCAAACTTTGGCGGTCCAAGCAGACTTGGTGTTAATGATTATATACTATTCACCTTAGTAGGACTCACAAGCGCTATGGGAGCTATGGCTAAAAGTTTGGCATTCCATTATGAAAAGGTTTCAACTTTAAGTCTATTAAAGTACACTAATCTCTTCTACTCATTAGCAGCTGATGTACTATACTTCCATAGTCATATATATTTTGGAGAAATCTTCGGAGCAGTACTAATTTTATCTTCAAACTTCGTAATAGCATTCCTAAAACTCAATTAAATTATTTGATATGACTACTAGCAGAATTGCTGAAAAACTATAGAAATTAACTATTGTGAATTAATTAAAATTATTGGCTATTTATGATCATTGCTTGAAGTTACTCTTATGATGTTATAATATCTTAAATGAGTTATAACATTATACAATATAAGATAATTTTTAATTAATTGGATATGAGAGTACTCATTTTGGCATCATCTGCTTAAAAAGCCAAGATAGCTGATAAGCTTATAAAAAGTAAAGCCCTCTCCAAGGTTATGATCTCAGTAGGATCAAAGAAGCTTGTAACAAACGCACAAGCTCTCATTATCTACTATGAAAGCCTGGATGACTTGAAGAAAATGAAGAAATTGCTTAAGATTTATATGGGTGTTCCTATGAAGTTTTATTTTGGTAACGAGCTTCCTACTGCAGAAGAGAAGAATTTCTTCACTTACCACCAAGCCAAGGATATGGTACTTGCTATGCAAGAAGAATCAAGTCTATTTATAAAATTTTAAAAGAAGAAAACAAGAAAGTTTAGGAGAGTGCTGATGAAATTTTCAAAGCTCTTAAGAAAGACGACAAAGAACTAACGGTTGAAGATTTGCTGCAAGGACTTGATGAGAATGAAAGAGACGTCATCGAGGAAATTTGTGTGGAATATTTCGCCGAGAAGAAGTCTGACAAGGATCCTAAATCTGTAATAATTCGTGAGAAAAAGTTCAAGCAATGGTGGTCAGAAGGCAAGCTTGATAAATTTGAGCAGATCAAATTTTACATTATTGATTGGGTTATTAAACAACTACAGTAACAAGGAATTGATCAGGTGCATTCTGATAGATTCCAGTCATATATTGATAAGAAAAAGCAAATAAGAATTTTAAATGAGCATTTTGAAAGCAACTTTGAACTTATAATTTAACCTCAAGTAGCCAAAGAAGAATCTAAGAAGGAGGAAGTCAAGTAAGGTTATAAAATATATCATACTATTAATTAATAGTCTTTGTAATATAATAACCACAGCTTGCTTCTTAACTCTTGAAAGGAGGTGGGAAATTTATGGGAATTCCAGGTAAACCAGTACCATAAGCCTCACCAAGAGGTGAAAGAAAGATTCACTTAGATGGGGATGGAGCCCATAAAACTAAGGGAGGAGAAATTATTTAATTATTTTTAACAAAGCAACAAGATAAGACTGCCAAGATAGGCACTTCAATCGACTTCAAGATAACTTTCTTCCCAAACGAAAACGATGATAAAGTCATGTATCTATAAAACCTTCACATGTTTGAAGAGCAAAACTGGTTCTCCATCGGTATCAAACCAAGAGCTAAGGATCTTAAATCTGTTCTTGAAGACCTAGAATAAATGGATTACCTTAAGAATTTGTCTGATTATTCTCCTTCAATTGTGCTTGATGGCAAGAAGGTTAGAATTGGAGCACAGAGTTACTTGCTAGACCCTTTCTATGAAACTCATGCTGATGCTGGAGAGAAATTGAAAAAGATGTCGCAAGTCTTTGATGAAAAGTCAGTCGAAGCTATTTTGGAATTTAACGTGACTCTTCAACAGAAATTAGAAACCATTCTACAAAGTGAAGATCCTATTCTCACTGAAATCAGTAAAGGTCTCAAGTTTGAAGGATCTTTGAAATTTCACAAGAAGCAGTTCAAGCAAATCTTGGAGACTACCACTGAGAAAAAGTATAAGGACTTCGATAAGAAGGCAGAAACAGAAGAAGATAAGAAAGAAGAGGATGGAGATAAATCTGAATCATAGTAAGATGATGACGATAAGGAATCTCAAAGTTAAAAGGATAGTAATTCCAATAAATTTGAGGAAGACGAAGATGATGATGGATATGGCGATGAAGATAACGATGACGATGAAGATGATGATGATGATGACTCTGACAGTGACAGTGATAGCGAAGATGATGAGGAAGATGAAGAAGGAAAGAAGGCTTTTAGCATAGAATACTTCTTCAAGTACCTCCTCCCATTCTTTATGTTCAAGTGGAATTCCAAGATTGAGCTGAACCCAGACATCAATGATATCAAAGCCTACTGTAATAAAAACTTCGAGGAGTCTTTCTTGCTTGGTAACTTCAAGAAAATTGTCTAACACTTTTTTAAATTACATTCTCATGAAATTGAATCATTTTGGCTTTTAATCTGTTTTCTATATATTTTATAAATTTACACTTGAAAGAGACTGATTTGGATGAGGCCGCAAAACAAGCTTTGTTACAAAAGAAGAAAGGTACAAGAAAAGAACTCTTAAATTACTTGGCTGCAGAAGTTGGCTCTGAAGTTGAGTTTGCCTGGATGACTAGCTGCTTCTTTATCAACGGTTAGATCAAGACTGATGAAATGGGAAAAGTCTTAAGAACTCTCTCAAATGCCAAATTTATTTGACAAATCATTAGAATGATATTAGGTTGACTATTTATTAAGCAATTATGAATTAAGTTATATTTCCTTTTCAAAGAATAGATTTTAACTCTTCTCTAGTAATTTATCTAAAATATCAAAGTTTATAAATCAATTTAATTTAGTAATGGGCAACAGAGTTACTTAATTCAGTCAGAGCATGTTTGTAACATTACTAATTTCTTTTTTTTCATTCTTTTTAGGACACTTAAAGTGTTCCAGATTTATCGCAGCAATAAATTTAGCAAATGTCTGAAGAACAGATAAGAAATCACTAAATTTCGCAGTAATTTGCAATGTATGAGCTGAATAATATTTTAGAATTCGAAATGCAAACAGAAATATAAGTTGGGTGTTTTAAAGAGCAATGAACTAGCATCACGAATAAGCTCCTTCTAAAAAGGTTACAGTCCTCAAGATTCCATTCAATCTCAATAAATAGTCTCTTAAAATCGTAAATTAAAAAGCATGAAATATAAATCTGTAATAGAAACAAAGAATAGATGAAGAGAATCATATATATAATACATTTAATAGTCCTTCATTTATTGCATAATACATTATTAGAATCAATATGATTTGAGCTTCTCATTTGACTGCAGACGCAAATGCGAGATAAACATATATTTATGCACTAAATTTCTCTATGACAAGACTAAAATGCAAGTTCACTTTAAACCAAAATACGGAGAAAATTCTATGTTTTAAAACGATTAAGGAACCATACATTAAGCTTTGAATATCAATGAAGATTACGTTAAGAATCGAGTTTTTAATAACATTATCAACATCGATGGATTTACAGAGACTGATCTCTTAACTTATTCTGACACTTATTTTCCAATAATCATCACAGTTGTAAGTAAATTCTTAAAAGATTTCTATTTATAGAATTTTCTTCATTAACTAACATAAAAATTTACATGAATAAACATAGGGGGACAGTTCTTTAACAAGTAAATAAAGCATGATAATAACGACAGCATTTTTCTAAAAAGTAGAATTGAAAAATCCACAACCTGGCTCGTTATAAACTTTCAGATATGACTTAAGAGTAATAAAGTAGATGAATATGTACAAGAACTATCTATATGAAATGAATGAAGTATTTGGAATTGATTCTAATCCATGCAGTAGAGAAGAATAAAAGTAAATTAAATTTTAGAGTTAAGATGTTAATTTGTAGTAAGGAATGTGTAATATGTTATTCAAAACTCAAAGATACAATTTTACTACCATGTAGACATCTTTGTGTTTGTAGAGATTGCTCACAAAGTATCAAGTTATAATCAAATAAGTGTCCAATATGCAGAACAAGTAAGCATAAAAAATGTGTTTACAATAATTCTATAGAAGTAACAACTTTTATGCTTATAAAAGTTACACCAGAGACCATAAATAGTGAAGTATAAAGTTAGGTATGATTAGTATATAATATTATTAATAACTAGCAATATTGACAATGATAATATTTTCTTATATAGCGAATAATCTTATGTAAAATTATGCAACGAGTACTTTTAAATTAATTTACTGGTATTCTATTCAAATTTATAGCTTTAGAAAAGAGTTTGGGCATCTCACTTTAATTCTCTCTATTGCTTTTAATAATTTTCCATATCATTATGAAACTTTTTATTCAACTCATCAGCCTTCTGCATGATTATTTTGAATTCTTCGGAGTCTTAACTCAGAGCTTTGTTTCTACCAGAGAGCTCATAATAGAGCTCGAATCCAAGGTACAATAAAAATACTTAAAAATGATAATGAGAACCCTGAACAATTATACTTCTTGGCTTTTTCTGCTACCTCTGGATGTTCCTTCTCAAGCTCAGCTTGCTCTCCTCTCAAGTGATAGTCTAATATAATTTATTTCTCGAGGTAGTCCAGCATCAAGTTACCGACACGGTAAGTTTCGTTGATTTTGTCTGACAAATTCTTATGCCTTGTTTAGAATTCGTCAAGTATCATGGTGTACAGCGTCAAATCGTTCTTAGAGAAGAAGAATTTACCCTCTGATGGATTGTAAATTGTGGTCTTGCGTTGATGCTCAAGCTTTTTCACCATAGCATGTAATTGGTCGATTCCGAATGTCCTCTCGAATATAATTATAAATCTAAAATTCAAGGAATCTATTTATTTGAAATTAACTAAATACTCTCATCTTTTCAACAAAGTATATTTCATTTTGAGCCTAATTAGAAACGTTTAAATAAAATGAAATAACTTACCCTTCTTAAGACTTCGTATTCATCCTCGTCTTCACTAATCTGGAACAAATCATCAGCATAATCTGTGATTCTTGAATATAGAAGCAGTGAATGTGGTACATTTCTCAAGTTAGAGATAGACATCCACAGCTTAAGATCCTTGAGCTTTGCTTCATATGACTTATCTTCGATTTCAATACCTCTACGATAGCAAATGAAGTTCAGCTCTTCATCTGTCATTTTATCTACTTGCTCAAAACTCATTAGCACATCCTCATCCCTTAGATTCTTAAAATACAAGTTTAGCTCTCTTGTGATGATCATCTTTGTGAGGTACCTTACTCCTGGGGCATCAATAGGGATCTTAGTTTTGAGAGGCTTTAACAAATTATTGATAGTAAAATAAAATGAAAATAAAAGTTTGAAGATCCACAATAATTGAAGTTTATTGATGCCAGTTACAGGATTTAGACTCATAAAATGTGCAATATGCAAAAGAGTCTATGGCCCAAAATAGTTGAATTTAGCATACTTTTGGAAAAGTTGCCTAAATTACAGCAGATCAGTAGGGAGAACATTTTCGGATCTCAAAATGTGTTTAAGTTGCTTCACTTGCTCTTTGTCAACAGGGTCTACACTTGGGTCTTTTTCGAGAGCATATAGATAGCGAGGCAAAATGTATAATAGCTTTTCTGCTGCAATTGTTCGACGTTCAGTCATCATTTTGAATGACTTTACTCTTGCATCCTCTGACATGAACTAAGAAGGGATAGAGTTTGGGAATACCACTAACCATGCAGGAAGTAAAAGCTCAGCACCTGGAATGATAATGAAGAGAGAAAAAGGTATGAATTTAAAAAGATCTGACTTCACTTATTTTAGCTTGATATCTTTCTTGATTGAAGGCTTATCATATTTGTAATCTATTTTGCTTTTCTAAGATCTTACAAAAAACTTAAAATCTTCATTAAGCAACTTAAATCCTCTTCCGACTTTTACCAATTCCTCCCATACATGATATAGACCGTGAGCTACTGTGAATGACCTTATGAAAAATTTATTTTCAATTTTAAAGTGCTTTGATTTAATGAATTTAAAGTACTCCCATTTTATGTTAATTATGATTGAAGGTATGTGCATTTCTCTTAATGAAATGAGCAGTCTTGAAGCAATAACGATCTTAGCGATTATTTACGATATCACTCACATAATCCTTAAAATCAAGACCTACTGCTTGTGTTTTTTTCTCTATTCTCTTAATTAATGGTAAAGTCTTGTCGATTTACCTTGGCTAAGGAATATACTCATAAGAATATTTCGGCTCTATTAATAGTGGACCAGTATATATACTATCCTCCTCATGCTTATTGACCTTTATATTTTTCCCTAAGTCACTAGCGCTCTAGCTTAAGCTATCATTATCTGATTGTGAAGTTGAAAAATAGCGAGTCATGTAATTCAGGTTATTCTGCTTATTTTAATTGAAAGTATTTTAATTAATTCTCCCAGACATATCTTGGTTCTTTGAAACTGATTGAGAGGCTTGGATGACTTGATAGAATCAATTGCTAAAGCTGAATTATTACTAGGTGAACATATTTTGGCTTTGTACTTAAAGTTTGTGGAGATGCTTCACACTCCTTGTGGATTGCATTTTTTGTCTAATAAAATGTTTTATCATATTTTCTTTATTAAAAAAGGGATTAAGAATGTTTCAATATTCTTAATCTATTTAATTATTGGAAAAATCAATAATTTTACCTTCAATTATTTTAAGGAACTGTTTATAATTTATAAATTTAATTTGAGACGTAAGTTTTTCCCTTACTGACAGAATTAGTCAATATAAATCAAAATAAAAGAAAGAATTAGTTAAGTAAACTCTAATAATTAATATAGCAGGTAAATTATAGAATAATTAAAAATTCAAAAATATGAATACAATAACAGCGTAGGACTCCCCTCATTTCGTAGATAGTCAGGCATTGACATAAAATTAGACTTAAACTAAAAGATCTCAATCAAAAGTAAGATCAATAAAGTATAATATTAACATTACTCCTAGATGAAAAGATAAAAGATGATTGAAGAGATTGAGTTCTTAAAACAAGGTCTAGAGGACATGATATATAAATTTAGCATATTTTATTTTTAATTACTTTGAAGAAAGTTGCTTCACTATAAAACTGCGACACTACTACTTTAGATCATACCCTCTAGCACACTAACAATAATCATAATTCAAGCAGGCAATACTATTCGTCCACAATACCCTATAGCTCAAACTAATTAACCTAGCATAATCCCCTAAGTTTAGACACCTCAACTCAAAGAAATTATAACTCTAGATTCAACCAAACTGACTAAGACTATGACCATGAACTACTCAAAATCTCCCATTAAGACTTCGAGATTCTTACAATCAAAACCCCAAAACCCCTTAGTGAGGTTTATAAGTGCTTTGATTTGTAGGGTATAGTTGGGGTCTTATTGGGGTTAGTAGACAAAATTCAGGTTTTATATGAATTTAATGAATATTTTATGATTATTATTGTGCTTAACTCAAACAAATTTTATCTGCTTGTCTTTGTGATTTCTCTTGAATCTCGTTGTCTTTAGTTGTTCTAGAATGTCATCTAATGATTATCTTGGATATGCTGGAGCTTTAACTATGACCATCTCAACTATCTTCTTAATTTTATCGCAGATTTCTTCTTATTTTATATGTTTAGCTGCTAAACTTATTGATTATTTCTCGTGCTTTGTTCCAAAGTATGACATACTTCCATATCGCTCTCTAATATGATAGCAGCAACTGCCCATACATCCCACTGAACTGAGCCATTAGTCCATTTCTCTCTAATTGGGAGGTATCCAGGAGTACCAAGAACTTTTGCCAAAGTCACTATCTCTTATCTTAAGGCTCTATTGAAATCGATAACTACGACTTCTAAATGGCAGAGGTTAAGCATAATATTTTCAGGCTTCAAATCTCTATGAACATATCCAAGTTCATGCAACTCCTTGACACCCTTAATCATATCTGTAAGAATATCATTTAAGCCATCAGGATATCTATTATGATATAGATAGTCTCTTAAAGTCATTTCAAATTTCTTGAGCCTTAGTGCGATGAAACCATAGCTTAATATAACACCATTTAACTTAAGCAAGTTCTTGCAATCTCTTCTTTAAGCCTCTCTAAGAACATATATTCGTTTGCAAACTCATTTTAATACTGCTCATTTTTTATTAGATAGCTGAAAGGGTATACCTTTTATGCATACTCATCAACTACTATAAGCTTTGCCTTGTTAGGCACACTTATGTGCAAGTTATTTTAAATGCAGCTACTAAGTTCAATTGCATTTAATGCAGGAATACTCATTGCTTTCGCTTGGAAGCATGCTAAAACAGTATGATCCACAGGCTAGTTCATTGATTCAAAGCGACACTGTCTCTTGAGCTTCTCCTGTAGGTCTCTTTAAGACTCAAGAATTTTTGATTTTCTTTTAGCAGGTACAAGTTATTAAGTCTCCTAATCTTAAATCAAGAATTCGTTAAGATGATGTTTTTGCATATGCTTCTTAACCTTTGCTGAGTGAGTGTAAGACTTCATGCATGTTGTGTATTGGTACCTTCCATCCACTTTGTCATGTTTAAAATAGATCTTGGCCTTGCCAGAGTACCTCTTAAATGTGCCTCTTCAAGCTAGACTCAGTTGAGAAGAAGTTTTAGCAGTCTTCACATTAAAATGTTTTAATTTTTTCTATTGGTTGCTGTTCCTTATCTTCTTCAACCAATTCAACTTATGTTTAAACACCCATCTCGGCACTCTACTTCTTGTTTTAAACTTAAATTTTAAATACCTCAGCTTCAAACTCTAGAGCTCTTAGCTCTTACTCCTTTTCAATATAAATTACTTCTGGTTTCTTGGAGGAGCCAAAGTTGAGCATTGATTGACCTGCTCCTAAAAGTGGCCGCTCTACGATTTAAATTGACCGCCATGTTTAAATTCTAATTTAAATTTCTATTATAAAGCTCTTAAAACCTCTATAGCTATATCTGGACTATATAGGAGTTGCAAAGCATTAATGATGGTTTGATCTAAGCTCTATAGACATCATATTTATACTTAATTTATAACTATAAATTTTCTAATTTTATGCTTAGTATTTATAATTTTGGTACCAACTGAGAATAAATTCAGGTTGGTACTGGTACCAATTAGGTTAAGAACCATTTTGGAACTTTTCCATTAAAACCTCATTAGTTTAAAACTAGGTACTAATTAAGTTTTTGTACTATAAAATTGGTACCAATTAAAATTAAACTAATTAAGTACCAGTACTAATTAAATTTAGAAAAATTTAGTACTAATTTAATGGAACTAAATTGATAAAAATGGAGCTCAATCTCTGCAGTTTGTTACAGCTTCTGCAAACTTTCTCCACGTATCTTTGCAGGGTTGACCTCCTATAAGATGCCCATATTTAATAATAATATTTTAAACAATAGGATCCAGAAATCTATAAATTATAATTTGAAATTCATTAATAGGAAGAGGAATAAAGATGGAATCCCTTAATGATCAAATGAAAAGAGTCGAGGCTCAAGAAATGATATCAAGATTCAGAAGTAAGGAAGATCTAGATCGATACCTAACTCTACATGGTAAGATAACTTGATGACTAGTAAGATATTATACAGTTGGATTATTCCTTCCAACGATGGAAGGTACCAAAATTTCATTCTTGAAAGCAATACTATGTGAGGAGAAGAAAGGTTTTAAAAATAAAGAGATTAAACTAATGAAAATTCCCAACTACCCTGAGATTTCAGTCACTAATCTTTATGATAATGCCATGTAAGATGAGGAAGTGGTAGTTTACTTCCTACCAAGAAACAACTCTCTAATAAACTACCAGAGAGGAACTTTTTCTTTGGTGGTCTTGGTACAATAAAAGAGGAGTATCTCAGAGAAATAATTGAAGAAGCACATAAGAAACGATATTCTATCTCTCCTGAAGACTAAAAAAAAGCAAGGCATTCTAATAAGCTCAGCTTGGCTAGAGGAACTTAAGAAGCATCCTTATCTTTCAAGTAAGCTTTGACATATAACTTTGTAGGAAAATCTGGCATTGGCATATATCTTATGAAAGAGAATGCAAAAGTTCACAGAAAAAGAAAGTCGCAGACAATTTATGAGGTGAGCAAGAGGCTTTATAAAGATGTCTAAAAACCAGATGAAATGAACATAGATGCAGGAGCTGGCACTAAGAGAAGAAATATGGGCCCAAGCAAGCCATAAGAAGAGGAGAAGAAAGAGAAGCTAAACCCCTTAATGGGTTAGTTTAATATGTGAAATTATTCATTCATTTAAATCTAAAACTTATTTATAAACATTCATTCTTCCCTCTCTCGCACAAACTGTTGTCTTTTCTACGCTCACTCTCTTACAGCTGCTTTGAATTAAGTCAACTGTATCGATGGGCAAGTCATGCATAAGAAGATACAGTAGCAGCTTCTTGTAGTGAGTCTTGATTTAACTCCAGTAGATTTCAATTCCATTAAATTATGGGTTATAAGGAACGTTTTATATACAGGAGTTATGTTTAGCTCTTCATAAGCTTTCTTAGACTCCTTAGACTTATGAACTGAGAGGTTATCAACAAACAGGATGATCTCTGGTTACTGAACTTCTCTCTGAGCTTATGTAGGAACTCTATATACTACTCTCGCTTAATAGAGCGAGGGTGAATAACATACTTCTCTAGGCCTGAATCTTCACTTATACCAGCTAAAATTGCATGGGTGACTACCTTCACTTTTTAATAATAGACTTCTATATTATCATACTTCTTAACCAAGACTTATTAATAAAGGTGTTGAAGGTAAACACAGCTTTATCAGCATGTATGAACTTGATGTTATTAGTAATAGCTCTCTGCATTTAATCATATATATATAGTTTAAATTATAACTATAAAATGGCACTGTAAAATTAATCACTCTCTTCACTCTGTTGACAGTCTTGAAAGTAATACCA